>JAEPRC010000243.1:0-19261 GCA_016758945.1 Mucor plumbeus
ATTTTGAAGCGTTAATAAATATATACATATTGCATTGATACTATACTCGTTCTATTTTATTTTTATTTTATTTAGATGGCCAACTGTTGTCATTACAAAAACATTTTAGACATTATTATTTTTTGTCTAATAAAAAAGCAGAGACGTCTAAAAAAGGATTTTGGAACGTCCAAAAATATAATTTGATTGGTCTAAATAAATACTTATAACATCTAAAAATATAATTTCATTGGTCTGATTTTTTTTTATGAAAAGTCTCAATCTCAAGTTGAAAAACTGTAGCATGTTTTATCATGGTTTTTTTTTTTTTTTTTTTTTTTTTTTGGTATACATAAACAGATCTTTAATTATGAAGATTCAAAGGGAGACTAGCATTTTTCGATTTTCGCTTACAAAATTTGTTAGTTCAAAACCGCTGATTTTGACTTTTGTATCACTTTTACGTACATAACTCAAAATCCTACATGTATAAAGCGTATTGCGCTTATTAAATGTTTTTATACTACCAAATCTTGCATATCTAATGTGTATCTTCTTTCAAGTTTTTTTCACTAATTTTTTTTTTCCAAAATTAAAAAGTTGGTTTTCTGTACAAATGTCTATATTTTGAATATATAATAACCAAAACAATACTTGCTTATGATTCTCTGAAAAATTGACCATTTTTTGACATAAATAATATGGTAAATTTTTTATTTTTGGTTTCGGTACCTATAGTTGTAAAGTATTTCGAGAGCATCTTCACGATTTTAATGACCTAAGAAATGTGGATATAAAATATAGCGATTACAAAATCCAAGAAATGGTTTGAGGTGCTTCTGCGTTTTAGAAGCAACAATCAACACTCTAAAAAAAACTCTTTAATAAAGTTTCCTTTTCCGTTGTGATCTTAACCCAAATACGAGTATTCCATTGTATTAGTAGATGCAATGGGCAGTTATTGAATGCTTTTCTCATGCTTTTAGAAGCAATGACGCTATAATTTACTAAAAAAGAAAATTTGGAATATTTTATATCGTATAACAATCCATACTTTAACTAAATATTTAATAAAAATAATGGCCTGTAATGAGCCATAAATGTATAGTATTCAATACTTTGTATAAGTTTATTGGGTTTTGTAAAATATTATTTTAGATGTTTGATTGTGTGTGTATTTGTATTGTAAATTTCAAGTATTTGATATTTATATTAAATTGCTATTTGATACATTAGTAATGCTTAGCTATCCTGATCTCATTCAAGGCATTGGATGGTATTTGCGAAAGACATCCTTCAATATCTATATACATAACAATGTGTTATATTTAATCTTTATATGCATTTCAGTAATATATATTTACTTCATCAGATGGAAATATTGTGGAAAATATAGCAGTTGATAAATCTTTGATGTCTAATTCTTTCAACAAGATGAATAAAATATGCTTGCAATGACTTTTCCTAATCTGATAATCACGACAACTGCATTCTAATCGAGGTCCAATTGTTACTGTATAAATCTATCTTGATTGCTTTTTAAGTAAGTTAAATACATCGAATATGTGCAATTCTCAAATTATACCTTTCCTGCAGTGCCTCTTACTGAAATACATTAATAAATGATAAATTAGTTTTTAATGTAATTTTTTATGATTTATACCTTTGAATTCATGTTTTCTTAAAAAGCGAATCATATTTGAAGACAACAATCGAATATGTTCATTTACTGCTCTTTCAGAACGAGCTTTCAATTCCTTTTTCAAGCAATATGTGAAAAAAAAAAGTGTTACACAATGATACAAACATATTTTCATGTATACATAAATGTACATCTGGAATATCTTTTGATTGCCTTTGAATAGCCAAAGAAGAAAATGAAGTTGATAATGTCGATGAATTATTTGTCGCAGTATCATCATCAATAACCACATGTTGCTTTATGGAATGCTGCTTTCCTTCTTGAAGAAATGTACTCAACATGAGAGCTAATTCTTTTTCTGTATTGGACATGTCTGAATCTATAGATGAATTATCACTCATTTTTAATTGTATATAATAGAAATCGGAAAAAAAAAAGAAAAGAAAAAGAAAAAAAAAGGCAACTGCGTAATGCGGCATATATACGCATAATATTTAAGTGCAACGTTTTGTTTATTATATACGGATGGGTGAGAAAAGAGATTTCAGTCGTGGGAAAAATGCAAACAGTATAAAATAGAGTTGGCTTTTGTATCAATTTCTTTTATTTGCTTTCTCCATTACAAACATAAAGAATATATAGAAATATGGTATTAATCACAAAAAGTAGAACTTTGATGCTCATTTTGCAACGTCAAAATGGATCAAGATTCATGTCTACAGGTACATTTTAAAAGAAACAATTTATCATTTTACTCGTATACTAATATCTTATATCTAGTAAATGTAAGAATAAAACGCCCCTTTATTTGACCATATGTACTAAAAATCATTATTCAGGAACGTAAATCATCAGTTGGTCTTATTGGCTTGGGTCAAATGGGTTATGGTATGGCTAAAAATCTCGCATTAAAAAGCTCAGGCTCTGTCTATGTTTATGATTTAAATCAAGCAGCTATTCAACGCATTGTTCAAGAATTTCCCAACGTAAAAACTGTTCGTGATATCTCTGAATTAAGCGAGAAAACATCTACTGTAATTACCATGTTGCCAGAGCATACTCATGTTGAATCTGTTTATGAAAAACTTTTGCCTAATGTGGATAGTAATAGTGTTTTGGTTGATTCCAGTACAATTGATGCTAGTGTTTCGCGAAAAGTAGCTGAAATGGTAGCTCAAAAAGGCGGCATTGCTTTTGATGCCCCTGTGAGTGGTGGTACATTGGGTGCTGATGCTGGTACCTTGACATTTATGGTCGGTAGCCCCTCTGAAGAAGCCTTTGATCAAGTGAAACCTGTATTGCAACAAATGGGAAAGAATGTCATTTATTGTGGTGTTAATGGCTCAGGGCAAGTAGCTAAATTATGCAATAATATGCTTTTGGGTATTAGTATGATTGGTGTTTCGGAGGCCATGCATTTAGGCACAAAATTAGGTATGGATCCAAAACTTTTGGCCTCGATTTTGAATAATTCCACTGGTCGTTGTTGGAGTTCTGATACTTATAATCCCTATCCCGGTGTTATTCCAACTGCTCCTGCTTCAAGAGATTATCAAGGTGGATTTAGTAATAGACTCATGGCAAAAGATCTTCGTTTAGCTATGAAGGCAGCAGAAAGTTGTGATACTAGCCCTCAATTAGGAACAATGGCTACAAATGTTTATCAAAAATTGTGCACTACTAAAGAATTTGAATCCTTAGATTTCTCTAGTGTTTTCAAATGGATTTCAAATAAATGATTTCATTATATTAATTAAATAAATATATATAGTATTTACACCTTTAAATCAAGTAAGTAGAAGGTTAAGAGTAAAGGGAGGAGGGATTATAATACAAGAAAAAAAATATCTCTAAAAAAAAAGGGGGAGGAGAGGGAGGGGGATTATAACTCTTAAAGAGAAACAAAGTTTTCCTTTTGTTGCTGTTGTTCTTGTTTGTCTGTATTATTTCGAGCATTAATCATCCATTTAATATATTCGTAAACACTCCAACTAATAGCAGCGCTTGGAATATGTGTTAATACACGAGGCCTAAATCCTCTAAAAAACCCTTTTAATCCATATCTTTCCATAATTATACTTGAAGCATCTCTAAATCCTGTTGCATTTCTAATACGAGGATCATTGCTTGTACCTCTGGTTTGTAATAAGGTTTTAACAACATCTAAAGGGGTAGTAACTGATGATGCAACAGCGCCCGCTAGTCCACCAGCAAAAATATGTGTTTTAGGATCATATTCTATTGCCTCTGTACCGAGAAATTTTCGGAAGAATTCATATGTTGCAAATTGGATGGATTGAAATGGAATAGACATGACAAGCGTTGTTGGTAAAGATATATAAAATGCTATAAACCCTTCTTTTGTATATACACTATGAGCACATTCTCGAATTGTTCTATATGTTGAATCGCGCAATTGCATACGTTGTTTAACGACTATAAATGATATTAATAAACAAATTCTCGGGCTATATCAATTTATATATATATATTACCATCAAATGGGTTCATAAGAGAATCATGAGCTAATGTCGCACAAGCACCAGCAGCAGCAGAAGCAAGAGGATGATGACCACTTGAATTAGCACCAAAATAGTCTTTACAAAATTCATAAGTTGCAAAATGTAAAGCATGTGCTGGTCCTGCTCCTAACACAACTGAATTTACACCTTTCCATAAATTTCGAATTGTTACTGGAGGTTGTTGTTGTTGAATTATTTTAGTGTTTGATGAAATAACCTGCATTCTTGTCTGATAGAAATATAAATATATATATATATATATATTATTACACTGTATTATCATATTCCAATTTAAGTTTACCTTAATGCTATCAACTGGATACATGGCACAATGTTCAGCAATGCCAGCTAAAGCACCCGCAAATGCATTTTGTAGCATTGTAGTATTACTTCCAAGTGATTCATAATCATAATCCTCTTCTTCTTCGGGGTGATGCATTTTATTTTTATAAAAAGCTTAATAAAAAGAAAGAGAAATAAAAGAAAACAGGGTTCCCTGTTTTCCTTTCGACTCGAAAAAGTCAATTTGTAATTGGACCCTAAATTTCCCCGCTTCAAATTTATGAAATCAGATAATAAAATCCTTATATCAAATATGATGATTTGACACACATAGTACAGACGAACACATGTCCATATAAGCCTAAAACTTTTAAAGCTTCTGTTTATCGTTATATTAAGTTTTATCATTTAGATTATGATTTTTTATTTAGTTTTGATCACATTTTCAAACAAAATCTGATAAAGAAAATATAAGCTTATAATTTTGTAACATTACATTTATCAACACATGGTAAGTAGACATTCAGCCGAGAATTTAAAATGTATTAGGTGAGAACAAGCAGCATATAGTATCAATGATTGCTTGTAAGTTTTTTTTTTTTTTTTTTGATGGCTTAAACAAGCGGATAAAATCATGATTAAGTTTTTAGTACAGTGAAGGTGGTAAATTTTGTCCGTTTTGAAAAAATAAATGGCGCTAACTGGAAAATGATCGGCCGTTTGTTAGCAAATGATTGTCATTTTCGAAATTTTACTTTGTGTTTTTGGGCTAAGTCAGATTGGCGTTAACTGAGAGTTATTGTCGGCTATAATGTAAAGGCTTTAATCCTTTCTTTTTATATTGAATCTGCCATCTTTCATTTGTACATGCAGACTAGGGTTTTTATTTATATTTTATTGTCCACGATAATAAATATTGTGCTGCATACTTTAGCTCTTGATTATTCATTTAGTTATATTTAGATAATTGGGTTTATTTTGTAAAATTATGCTTGTACAATGCTTGTTGAGGGTCGCATTACCATACTAACTCTACTAGGTAGCTTAAAGTATGGTAAATATACCGATATCAAATTTTCCTGAGTGACGGTAAGCAATCTATTATGAGAAGGGATTGCTATATGACAATGCACTGATATACTTCTCATTGCGAATAGTCTTGTAAACACGCAGCACGTCAAAGCTAGCTTGGCCCGCCTTAACGTGCCACCCAAATATAGTGCTAGCTTGGCCCGTCAATATAGATGGGTTGTGTTGACAGCTAAGAGTCAGTTGGTCAGAGCCATAAGTATAGCGTTTGCTAGAACAAAATCAAATTAGCGGATGGCATGAGCCCATCAGCTTTGCTAGATGCTTCTAACATGTTTACCTTCAGCATGCTTCTCATTACGAATAGTCTTGTAAACACGCAGCACGTCAAAGCTAGCTTGGCCCGCCTTAACGTGCCACCCAAATATAGTGCTAGCTTGGCCCGTCAATATAGATGGGTTGTGTTGACAGCTAAGAGTCAGTTGGTCAGAGCCATAAGTATAGCGTTTGCTAGAACAAAATCAAATTAGCGGATGGCATGAGCCCATCAGCTTTGCTAGATGCTTCTAACATGTTTACCTTCAGCATGCTTCTCATTACGAATAGTCTTGTAAACACGCAGCACGTCAAAGCTAGCTTGGCCCGCCTTAACGTGCCACCCAAATATAGTGCTAGCTTGGCCCGTCAATATAGATGGGTTGTGTTGACAGCTAAGAGTCAGTTGGTCAGAGCCATAAGTATAGCGTTTGCTAGAACAAAATCAAATTAGCGGATGTCATGAGCCCATCAGCTTTGCTAGATGCTTCTAACATGTTTACCTTCAGCATGCTTCTCATTACGAATAGTCTTGTAAACACGCAGCACGTCAAAGCTAGCTTGGCCCGCCTTAACGTGCCACCCAAATATAGTGCTAGCTTGGCCCGTCAATATAGATGGGCTGTGTTGTTGACTAGGAGACAACCAAACACTGAGATCTTGCAGGCGGTCAGGAAAGAGTAAAATCAAGAACATACTTCCGACCTACTCTTTTGAATAGATTTTAAAGGGAGGGTCTTCACAATTGAATTTCGATGGTTCTGAACTAGAAATTAAGTTATTATGAAAACTTTTGGTATCGAAATGTTAGGAATGACAAACCTCATTTCCATCTCTTTGCTTCAAGCCGAATGCGTAATTTTGTTTGCGAATTTTAACATTAAAATATAAAAAAGAAAAAAAAAAAGCTGAATCTTATTAGATCACTGCGCTCCTAGCGATTTTTGCTGACGTTTAATAAAGCACCAGCCAATGAATTTAAGGGTAATCTTCGCGTTATTAGGTTAGTCTAAACCCGCATGTTTTTTTCAGACGTCTCAAAAAAAAACAATTAACAAATGCCAAGAAACAACATAAACATTAGCATTGAAAGCAACAACTCACCTAGAACTTCTACCCCTACTCATGAAAGATCTGAAGAAGAGCCGAAAGAAAGGCAAAGCAAGCGCCAGAAAGTATTGAAGGAGAAGAAGCTGCCTGCTGAGAAGGATGCCATTTTGAAGTCAGGTCAATCAACTGGAACAAAAATAAAACATCACGCTCAAGATCTCTACTTTGGAAAACAATATCACAAGTTGGATAATGTTCAAAAGGATTCTATCAGCAACGGATTCAATAGTATTCTCGACCTAACCGACAATAGGCCTGAAAGAAATGGTCAACGCAGTCTTTTTACGAAAGAGGAGTGGTTGAAGCTCAATAGCAAGTGGAACAAGCAGAAGAACTGGGATCAATTAGACGACGACGTACAAAGAATGCTGAAAACAATTGAAAATCTTGCCGTCAATGACTTAAAGAAAGCATATGTCAAAACTCTCTCTTACCAAACTAAATATGCCCTTACAGAAAATGAAGTCTATTTTGAAGTCTATGCCTGTGTGTAAGTAGCTACGAACGCAATCTATTTATTCATTGCGTGTTTCTATAACTCATACATCTCTTTTTTAAGGTTGAAGACTTTATATAAGAAGAAAAAAATATTGAGCAGTCCCTCCAACACCAAGTTTACGGAAGCAGACTATGTTATTAATGTCTGGTCAAAGATATTTCAGTCTGTGTTTGAAGACAGCGCAAATAACTTGTTTTGCAAATGGTTTGAATTTGTAGAAGCAAAGCAGCTAACATTCTTCTGACAGCTCTTTATATAGGGGAGACTCGGTGGCAAAAGATTCATCTAACAGCAAGAAAAACAGTCAGCAAGGCGATGGTGTGGCGATCGGTGATAAGATTGATTTGAGAATTTGCACTCAATCTAGTCATGCAAGAGTTGTCGATTTGGCTTGCGTCGAGTTTGCAAAAAACAATCATGACGGCAAGTTCTATAGTGATCACAGAAAAATACTTCGAGAAGGCAAAACAGCTGTTGATCAATTCTATGGATTCCTTGGCTTGAAGAGTAGAGAGAAGAGAAACATTACAGGCTGCTGCATACAGATTGCCGGCGTCGAAGGCCAGGTCATGAATATTAAATTGGTTGATCAAGGGTTGTATGTGGCAAGTCGACTAGGATCACTCAGACTACCATCTTCTCAGGTTGAGATGAGAAAAACACGTGTTCTGCTGCAAAGACTGTTCACTTTGAAAAGAAATCTCTTGTATTTGAAGAATTTATTCCAAAAACTAGAATTTGACAAGTCTTTTGATAGCAAGTCTATGGAAAGAAAGCTAAATTTCAAAAGATCTCCATATGAAAACTCTTCTAGTGAACAAAGCTTTTCTAATGAAAGTTCTAATGAAGAAATCTCTAGTCAAGAAGTCTCGGAAGAAGAAATCTCTAAGGAAGAAGCCTCTGAGGAAAAAGTACCAAGCGAAGATGTCTCAGATGTTCATAAAGACACCAAGTATACTAGTTGGGTTCGTGGCTCATGGTTCCCCCCTCCTCCAAAGAAAGATCTGAGATATGATGGTGTTTGGCACAAGCATCTTTTCTCGCCTCCCCCTCTCTCTTGATAAGGCAGTCTTTAGTTTCTTCTTTTCATCACCTTAGTTGGATTAGTAAATCTTTTTTAAAGCCAATCAATTCATATGTTTAACCCAATATCCAATAAAGTCTAAACTGTCTCACAGTACTAAAAACTTAATCATGATTTTATCCGCTTGTTTAAGCCATCAAAAAAAAAAAAAAAAAAAATGAATAAATACAGTCAGTACATAAAACATATGATAAAATGACACTTTTTCATTTGAACAATGCTATACGTGTATCTTTTGATAAATCAGTCAATATCAAGTATATTCAAAAATGAACAATAAAAGTGCTCCTTTTCTCAACACAGATCAACTGACGATGTCTCGAAGAGAAAAAACGAAACAAAATCTGATAACTTTAAATACATAAATTTACATAAACGTTGTATCACATATATTGAATTCAAGTCCAAGTGAATAGATTAAAAATTAAATAAATAGTTATGTATTGTTGATTAGTAAAAAGTGGAAAGAAAACGGAAATTTAGGGAAGAAGAAAAAAAAAGCTTAGTTTTCACCCTTAACCTCAGAAATAGCCGGCTTTGAGAATTCCGCTACATCGCCATCAACTTGTACTTATAAACTTTCAATAATTGTCTCATTATCTTCTGATAATTTTGTAGAATTCTTTCTTGCAAAACCATAAATCTTCTTTTCGAATGGTGGTAAACTTGGCATTGAATACATTTTTTCCTCATCTGCTACAAAAGAATGATAAGGTGTAGTTATTGAACTTGGAGAAGGAACCAGTGTACCATCAACAGACTGATAATATGTGTCTCGTTGTTTATTATGGAATTCATTTATATTTTCATTTGAAGTTGTATGCTCTTTTTCATCTCCAATATTTCGGCACGATGGGCAACGATATTTTGAAGCTATACTTGAGATATCGTCATTATTATGTTCTTGATCTTCGTCTTCTTTTAATGCTGCATTTTTATGTCGATGTCCAAGCTGTTTAATAATAAGATACGATGCAAGGTACCCTATTTATGAATATCTATTGGCGTTAATACCAGTTATTAGTAAACAGAAAGAAAAACAGCTACTTACAATCGATTGTGTAAAGGATAGGTGTACTACCACCAAACACAGTTTTTGCCATTAAAATACCAGTTAGAATATTAGATAAGCAAACACCAAAACTAATTCGAGATCATGATTAATGAAATAATGTAATTTTGTAATTCAATTGCATACCAATAAATAAGACCTTCTGTTATTAGCGTTTTTTGAATACTGCTTCCAAGAATACAATAATGTCTGTAAATAACCAGTATAAAGCAACCAGATAAAAATGTATTTGATGTACAATCAATAGCCGCTTTTGCAATCACAATATAAGTAGCTATTATATATCAAATTAGGCATGTGTAGGATCATTTACACTATTATATTACTTACGATAATCTGTATCACACAATCCAACACCTTGTTCTGTAAATGATCTTCCGAAAGTCATGTTTACAATAATAAAAGCTGCTATGAATACAAGTGGAATACACCCAACACCTAAAATCACTTTAGATCGATTATTTCCCAAGTAAGCTTTCCATAACAATACAAATTGCAAAGATATATCCGCAACATTAACTCCCACTACAGAGAATAAAAGACGCTATATTGTAGCATTATTCAGTCTGATGATTCAATAAAGCATTTTTGATATTAACTTACAAAGGTACAATCAACCGTTGTTAATGAAGTTAATAATGTTACAAATGTTACAACAATACCTAACGTTGCTTGAGCAAATACAAGACCCAAAATTGGCTTTTTTGCTTTATAAAACATCTGTCCTGCTGTCATTGCTTGCCATATAAAGCATGACATGCCAATACTAACAAACATAATTGAAAATGCTGTCATGGTTGGTATTCCTCTGTTTGCGCTTGCTGGTACATTTTTATAATCCATTGTAAAAATTAAAAGGAAGAATAATGAATGAAGAAAGGGAAGAAAGAAAGATTTAATGTACTAGCATACATATTTATTCATTGTTAGCTTATTTACATAACGCAGAACAATGATGAAAAATCTTTTAGTGCCTTTAAAACAAGTTTCATCTTTAACTTTTCCTTTTAAATTAATAAATAAGGGGGGTTGTATGTTTTTCTATGTGGCTATAACGAAATGAAAGTTAATTTATATATCATCTCTTTGGTTTTTTAAGTCTACAGCTCAAAGCTTATATTCATTTCTATAAGTTAATGATTTAGACAAAACGTAATATTCATAGTTTTGTCACAATATTCATTCTTCTATAATTATACCATCTGTCAAAATGTTATTATATTTGAATTTCATTGGCTAAAACTGTCAATACAAATTAGGGTTCAATTCATGCAGGTTTATTTCTATTCATCTATTTAGCAAATGAAATCACGTATGTTGATGATCTCCTTGGATTTAACTGCTATATTTTTGTGTGGCTGTGAGAAATATGCATGTGCATACATAATAAGCTTTTTTTGGTTGTATTTTAATACATGTTGCATAATGGCGAGATATCATATCAGAAAAAAAAAAAAAAAAAAAAAAAAAAAAAAAAAAAGCTAGTAAATCAAACGGGTATAAGACATGAATATTGATAGAATTCTTCTAAAATAAAGTACTGTACATAATATCAATTCAATGAGTAAATCACGACATGTCTTATAATGATAAATTTTTGTTTAATAAAAAAAAAGTCGATGAATTTTAAGTACATATATATAATGTGATAGTAAATGTGTATTAAATCAAGACTAGCGATGAATTGTTCATTTTTTGTGGTCTATGTATTTATCTTTTTTGGTTGTAATGACTATTTCGGCATGTATTTCGACAAAAAAAATGAACTTTACGGAACCATAACTATTGCAATGTATGATTTTTTTTTCTTTTACGAAATGAAATAACTTTTTCTACATCTTTCCTTTTGAATAATGGTATGCATACGTCTGAGACATACCTAGATAATGCGGGCTCCAATCTTAACAATTAACTTTCTAAAAAAGTTTAAAAAAAAGGTATCGTACTTCACATGTTCATTTAAAAACTACAAAAACTTCAGTTAGACTATATGCATATGGTATCGAAAAATACTTTCTAATATCATATGCTTTCTCATGTCTTGCTTGTATTGCTATGAAGTCATTTGGTATGGCTTTTCAGTAAATAGCTGCTCTTTGTTTATCTCATTTCCACAAATATAACTCTCTTTCAACTTGAGATTAGCTGGGAAGCTGGCCCTTCGCGCCGACAATGGAATACGGTTATTTTGATGAAAATTCAACCTGAAAAAGATATTCATAGGGATTATTCCAACTTGGATTATTTATTTTGCCTCTATTATTGCACAATAGTCGAGATCTCATCAAGTGATACTAATACCTACAATAAGAGTTGAAGGTTCTATATTCATTTAAGTTAAATACGTTTTTGACTTTTAGGTTTATAAAAAATTGTAGCAACATTTATACATTACGTGCACATCTAATTCTGTGCAAATTATTTTAATTTTATTTATGAAATATAAATTGCACTGCTTTTGATTTAAATGCAAACAATTTCGTATTCATTTTATAGTACATAGATATATGTAATAAATAATTCGTATAATTAAAGCAATCTATACGCAGCTTCAAGCTTTAAGTACCATCCCTATTCGAATTTTTTACCAGAAAAATTGTCCTTGTCGCATCTCGAACGAAGAAATCATTAAATTGTAACTATATATAAACTTTCATCATCTTTACAGAGTTTTGCGATTAAATATAACTATGAAGATACAAATTACAATACAAAGTTTACAATAATGTTGAACGCAATTTGTTTTTTGAAATTCACGCCATTAACAATAGATAGTAATATAAGAAAAAATGGATAATTTAAATAAAGGAGCTTGCTTAAATTAAATCACACACAAAAGCTGAAAATAAGCTTTATTTAATATCAATAATCTGTCTCATTTATAGACAAATTTTATGTTGGTTTCATCCATTAGATCAGTATTTCATTGATCATTTCCGTTTGACATTACATGTCAAATCAATCCATTTACATCAGTAACACAGTACATTTAAGTTGAGCTTATTCTGTGCAGCTAGACTCAGCAAGTGGATATGCCTGAACTATCCCACTTTCTGGGCCTTGTTTTAGAACAATAAGAACAACTATAAACGCTATCTTAGACCAGTTAGCTAACTTTTTAATAATAAGCGTAATGATCTGTAATTTTGAATTAATAGAAAAGGTAGATAATATACTTGTATATATTATTCTTGTTATCACGAGCTGGCGATCATTGGGCTGATGAAGGTTGGTGTTCTTATTTGTAAATAAAATATTTATTAGTGAATGAATAAATGTTAAGGAATAGTAAAAAGACAGATAAACATACAAGGGATTATGGAACAGTTTTCTTGTAATATTTATACATGAAATAAGGTAAGGTTTTGCACGAATGAAACATAAATTATTTGGCTCATTACAATAAGGATTACAAATCAAAAGGTTTATTATCCTACAATTAATCATAATGTTCTACGGACGCAAAATAAATCTATCAAGAGAATATGTCTTAAATATCCCACTTCTTGGGTCTTATTTTAGAACAATAATAGATGTTATATAAGATCGAATTTGCGATAATATATTTAAAAAAGAGTACAATAAAAGAGAATGTGTAATTAATCAGTTCTTCAACTGTACAATAAAAACAAGATAAGGTTTATTTAGATATAAAAGTATTGCCTTTTATAATGATTTAGTGTTGAGTTCCTGAGATACAATTAAGAGCGGTATTGAACTATTAGATCTGTTTGAGAGTAATTTATGGATTGATGTTAATCAATCATAATTAAGCCGTGATTGTAGAGCTTGTGAATTGCCTTGTTTCAATGCTGCGCTTGTTGTGCCTGGATTGTGATTTGATATATCTTGACAGCTACTTGAATGATTAACCGCTGAGGTTAAAGAGTATGGTGTCATGATTTGAGTGGTCCGAGCCTTTCGGTTAATTGATTGAGAAATAATAAACTAGGCGTTTCTTATATCCGATTCTAGACTTGTTCTTTCATATTCTAAATAGTAATCAATGGATTGTATAATCTATTGATTGGTTATAGAAGGCGATAAGGTATGATACTTGGTGGAATACAACAATAGAAACGGTTATAAATTCTATTCCAAACCATTAGCTTGGTTTTTGCTAATAATAACACTTTACAAACCAAAAGGTTCATTATCTTACAGACTACTCTAAAATATCTTGTGGATGCAACATGCACTAAGTATGAAAAGCAATAAGGTACCAACTGGCTTTTGTGGGGTTTTTTTTTTGAGGAGCAACTCATTAGAAACTGAAAAAAAATGCTTGTAGTACCTATTTATACCTATTTCTATGTAGAGTTGCAGCTTACTTCAGCCATTAATTACTTACATCAGGTCGTGTTTTTAATTGTTTTCAGTAAAATGCCCAGCAATCTAGAGGTACACTTGGGCAATAATTTCCTCTATATGACAATAAACTGTGGAAGGTATCCTTTGGATTATTGCGCCAAAAATTTTTACTTAAAATTTTGTAAAACTGGAGGCTACTAAAAGAAATAAAATCTGGTAATATAACACTCTTATTATCAGTATTTTACGGTTGTAAAAAGTATGCTTGATGATTTACCATGCGTTTTATGAAACAAATTCTGAATTGCCACAAGATTTAAGATAAATATTGTTGCAAGAAAAAATGTATAATTTAATAAAGGAACTGGTTAAATTAAATCACACACAAAAACTGAAGATTCTTTATTAATTATTAATCATGTCTTTATATACGAAATCTATAAGCTGTAGATGAAGACTACTTTATTAATCAGCTCATATATCAATCAAATAGTGTTACCTAGCACAACATCTTGGTTGCACTTAATAAACTTTGAGGTTTCTTATTATACATCTTGTAGCATGTCCCTTACTATAAAAGAACTACCAATCTAAAAGGAGTCATTATCTTATCATAAACATCTGTGGATACAACAAATTCAACATAAAAAGTGCCATTTATTAAGATGGATTGAATAAGGCATAAGGGTTTATATAGCTATCGGATATATATGTGATAAGGTGATATAGCTCTAATAGTGTAACGAGTCTAACAATTTATGTTTCATTCATGCAAACTTTGCTTCATTTCATATATAAATATTAAAAGGGAATTATTCCATAATCCCTTGTATGTTTATTTCTCTTTTTATTGTCCCTTAACATTTATTCATTCACTATGAAATGTCAAAAAAAATCAATAAAAATAATCTTGCCAAAATATTACACTTCTACTATTAACAATACATCCAACGAATGTATTCATACACTTTCGTTATAGCTATTACTAGATTTACTATTTTAAGGATAAGATGTCGATCAATGTGGAGAAGTAGAGAAGATGACGTAGGTCAAGCGAACACACTTCAATTTACAGTAACACCGACTATACACTATGGCCACCGGGATGCGCTCATTTGAGCACGTCCATGTGCTCAAATGAGAGCATCTCCGATATTGACTGAAAAGTCAATTAAAGAAAAGTTAAAAAATACAGTCGTGATTCAATTTAGTGGACTCAAAAATAAGGGAAATTCGATTTATGGGACACTTTTTTTTCCACCGATTTTTTTTTATAATTTCACTGCTTAAATCCACTAAATTGAATCAATGGAATAGTAGACTACCTCGTTCCACCAGTCCACTAAAATAGAAAATATTAGGTTATATGATAGGGCAGGTTTATATTACTAAATGTTGGACTAATAAAAATTTATGTAAAATTATGATTATAAATTTTTTTGAGACGTTTTATTTTGAAAAATAAGAGTTGATAGTCGTTTGATTAACTCGATTTGAGATCATTTCATCTCTACGAGATGTATATAATTTCGAAAAGGCTTCCAAAGTTTCAAACTCGTCTTCTGTTTTGGCTACAATATTGTCCATAACAAACTTCATTGCGTTAACAAGTTCTTCTTGCTTAACATGATGTGTACTTTCATCATCCTCTTCTTTTTCAGATTGACAACCATCTTCTTCTATTAAAGTTGCATCTATATTTACTACTTCTCCATCAGTAATAGCAGTAACTTGATTCATAAAGATCCCACTATTTTCTTCAAAGTCGAATTCCAAATCCTCGACACTATCAACAATAGCATTACTGATACTTTCAGGCGAATTACAGTCTTCATCTATACCAGCATTTGGATGCAAAAGTGTGGTATGTCTCCAGGCATTTCTAATTGTATCACTGGTGACTTTTTTCCACGACATTTTTATCCAATTCATTGCTTGAAGTTGATCAATCCAAAAATAGGGTTTTTGTTTTGCTTCAGAGCTTCCGGAAGCTTGGATTCTTTCCTTGTTTCTTTCCAAGGATGAGTATTTAATTGCTGCATGCCTGTATTGAGTCATTCTATAATGATTCTTAAAGTTTGCAATTATGCCAGCATCTAATGGTTGGTACTGTGCTGTTGAATTGGGAGGCAAAAAAAACCATCTTGACATTGCTAAAAGTTAATTTATCATCATGGACGGGAGCATTATCAAGTAGTAATACTACATTTCGATTGCTTTTTACCATTTCGTGGTTGAAACGACCTATAATCTTGCGAAAAATAGGAGTAGTCATCCATGCTTTTTGGCTTGCATAGTAACAAAAACCAAGATCAGAACCTTAATTATTATAATATATTTATATGAGTGCTTGATATTTTACCACTTTTCTTGTTAAAACAACGAGGTTTTTCAGACTTTCCAATAATAATTGGAGAAAGTTTGGAAGATCCATCGGCATTGCAGAAAAAGCAAACGGTTAAGCGAGCTTTATCAACTTTGACACCGGGAACCGAGTTTGTACTAATAGTTTTTTTAGGGGCACTTCGGTAAAATAACCCTGTTTCGTCCATGTTGTAAATATCTTTTAATTCATAATGTTGAATGATATCTCTAATCTTTCTCAGTTGCTCTTGAATGCTTGATTCATGAATTTCGACGGATCCTGCCTCACCATTCATCGATCTAACTCAAATTCCTTCTCTGGCCATGAACTTCTGTACCCAACCCCTCGAGAACTCAGGTTTCTCTTTTCCTTCTAACAGCTCTGGGTTAAAGCGAATTAAAATTTCAGCTCTTGTTAGAATTGAGAGATAGTTAATAGCAATATTGTCTCGTGCCGTATCGTAAATAAACTTTCTCAATTCATCCTCAAGCTTTGGAAATTTTGCTTTCTTTTCACTCACTTTTTGGAGTTGATCCGAGGGAAGAGCGCTCAATTTTTCATACATGCTTAATGCCGCGTAGGTAACGCTTCTACTGGGCTTTACACCAAAGGTTTCGTGCATATATTTGCTAATTTCTTCGTAGGAAAGGTTTGGGTGCGCTTCATTATAGTGACAAATAGCTAATTTTTGCTCGTTTGTTAGTCTCACTCTTTTATTCTTAGTGATGACAATAGATCTAAAGTTTAAAGCACCAGATCCTCGGCTTAGATTAAGCCTTTCATTGGCATTTTTTTGGGCTTGTATGTTTTTCATAAGTGAAGTTGTAGGTCTAAAAGAAATAGCAATTGTACCTTTTTTTATGACAGATATTCAAATTAACAGCCAATCATATTGTTTGTTTCTATTTATGGTTATTTTATTAGATAAGCAATAATATTCGATTTAGTGGAAAATTCGATTTAGTGGACTTTTTTTTTCCCACCCCCGAGTCCACTAAATCGAATCACGACTGTAGTATTTTCAAATAGAAATTCCTTTTGCTGGGTTAGTTACAACCTTCTTTGATATAAAGAATCATTATGTACGTCAAATACTTTGAAAGATATGGGTATTAAAAGTTTCCAAAATTTTGAAGCTTCAAATTTGATGTGACTACAAGCACATAGATGTTCTTTAAAAGGAGCATTTATTTGTATCTTACTTAACTTTAATGCTCAAATGTTCCACTGTACACTTGTTGTAAATATATATAATAAGAAAAGTAGAAGTACGTGAGAATCTGTAATTCTTTATTATATATAAAAAACGAGATGGGGAATTGAATGAAGGGTGAATATCTACTGCTATTTATATTTGATTTAATCAGTCTAAAGTCTTTAGTTGCTCTTGGCAACGCTTAATTATTATCATTCTTTATTTTCTATCTTTTATCATAAGTCTAGATTATCAAAACTTAGCTTATGTGATTATAAGGTTAATTATTTATAATGTTGATATGACGCATATACTCAATATGTTAAAGCATAGTTAATTGCCATAACTAAACTACGATTTCAGATACATTTTATGTGCAAATACAACAACACTACTATAATTTTTTGGTGAAAATAACTGCAAATCGAACCAAAAATTGAATACAAAAAAGTTATTCATATTATCATGTACAGTATATACCACACAGCGGGCAAATGTTTCTGCTTATTGGGAAAGTAAATAGCACATGCATGCTTTTATTGTTAATGTAAAATTTCTTTATAGCAGATATATGGTTAAGTGTTTTTTAATATGCTCATATTTTTTATTAAAATTTTAAGAGGAATATATCAAAAATATATCCAACGTTTATTTTGAAGTAAGAGTAAAATAAAAAAAAAATATGTTAAAAGAGTTTTCAAAAATTTGATTAATTTTGGAAAATTTATATAAACTAGAATAAATTTTAATATCTTGTTGGACACAGCCAAAATTTGTTATGAGAGAATTCACTAAAAAAAGCCAGTAAAGTAGCCGTTAATGCGTTAATACATCATAGGTATTGTAATTAGTAATTGTTATTCAGTACAAAAAATCTGCTATTTTGTTAATAGAAAGAAGAAATTATAATGCATGGTAAATTTGTAATTATACAATACTTCAATTAATTGGGCATATCCTGCTATTAATAATTGTGTTGCATCCACAGTTCTGTGTAGGCATCTTGGTTAAGGTTATGTGTAATAATTCACATTACATGACAACATATAAGTTGCATAAATTAGTTTCAGTTGGAAAAAGATACATATAAATACTTGGACGTCAAAACAGATATAGAACTTTAGTGAAAATATCTGTTCTCAAACATTACATTCACATTTTCATATTATATTAATCTTTTGCTTAAATAAATCACAATCACAATTATTATAAATACTTACTTGTCTCCATTTTATTTACATTTAATATATAGTAAGTATAGATCACATAATAATTGTATCAATAAGAGTAACACCAAACACTACCTCTTGGCACATCATTCTTACCAATCACTGCTCCATAGGCTTCAAGATAATTGTACTTCTTACATTATGGCACAGTTTAGTAGGACATGTTCTGTATTACTGTGTAATATGTGTTATAAAGCTCAGTTAATATCGTGGAAGGTGGACTTGTTGTATTACATAGGTTTGATTGGACATATAAATATACAGTATACTTATTTAAATTAATAGATTAGTCATAATTAAAGAATTGAAGTTGGATATAAAAGAGATTTTTTCCATCTTATAATAAAGTTCTTCAGTTTTAGTGTGCTGTTCCATTTTATATTTTATTTTCGTCATATGGTTTAGTACAGTACATATTTTCAGCTTGGAGATTAGTATAGTCTCTTGGCGTAACAGTACACAGGCACAGCATTGACTCAATTGACCTAAAATTGATTGAAAAAAATTGAGTATCTAAATTATGATATCAACTTTTGGTAATCACAAAATGAATTTTATTGGAAGAAATTCTATCGTTTTTGTTTCACCAAAAAATATCAATTTTTCGTTGAGATAATTAAAATAATA
>JAEPRC010000243.1:20591-54992 GCA_016758945.1 Mucor plumbeus
TTATATCACGGAGAACGTAGGGTCTTTATTATTAAGTTAAAAAGGAAGCCAGGAGCCATCAGGTCCTGGTTTCTAAAAGTATTTATACTATTTCAATTCCATTTGGATGTCAGATTCAATATGGAATTGAGTTGATATTTAACATAAATAATAGGCAAAAAACCGACATAATTTTTTCCAAGATATAATCATTTCATATGTGTTAATGTTCGTCAAATATTAAATATAACTAAGAAAAAAGAAATGCAGTTTTGTAAAGCGACGATGGATTTCGCCTATCGATTCACTCAAAAGAAAAGCAATCAAAGTCTAAAGTGTATAATCATCCACTGGACATAATAAAAAACTATTTTCTATTATAGATACATGTTAATAAACGATCAAATTCAATAAGGGCAACACTTATACTACCCTGCTCATTTGGGTGTACTGCTTTTTGAACTATTAAAAAGAAACAAATTGAGCGTATTATCGTGCAAATTACTAGTCATAAAATAGCACGACTATAATCTTACAAAAATGAATATGATGTACATTTCAATTCGTTATGCTATGTGTACCACTTTCAAGTTATAATTTTAAAGTGTTTCCTCTGCGTTATTTCTGTATCAATATCATGAAAACATTTATTGCCAATGAGAATAATATAACGCTCATTGTATGCATTAGATTGATTTCATGCAAAACTTTTTATAAAGATGAGCTTCAGAGTCAAGGTGTAAATAGAAATATATTTGGAAGAATCTCTTCATCTGAATTAATAATTTTATTCTCTGCTGTTAAATCTTCAATTGTGAGTGTTCTAAGAGCATCCAGAAAGGTTCAAACTACATAGGGACAACATACCAGCCAAGGCTGGCTTTAGTAGTGGTATTGCAAGAACTAGTAGCAGAAAAAAAAAGAGCAGGGCGAGGAAAGCAATCTTTTATGGCCATGTAAACTGCAGGCAATGTCCAATATTGTGGTAACAGTAATAATCAGTCAGTACGCATTTGTAATTGCTAAAACTCTAAATATTAGTTTTAGATTTGTCAGCCCACAGCATTTTTTTTTTTTTTTTTTTTTTTTACATACTGCGATTTGAAATTAGTTTCAAAAGCGTTTAAGATTACTGAATTGTGCAATAAAGCGCTGAAAATAAAGAATTTGATTAGGGAAAGTGGTAGTAAAAGCCAGCATACAGTATACATTTTTACAAAATACAGTTGTGTAACTTGCTACCCTTGAATTGATAAATGATTTCCTAATTACAACTGATGTGATCTTCAAACACATATGTAATATCGAATTTGTCCTATGATAAAATAATGCATGTAACAAGAGAATGTGTTTAATTAGATAAACTTCAAGCAATCCCGAGTATTCGTTTGTAGCACAATAACTGCTGATAATAAACTGTTTTGCAGAAAGTTTGATAAATTGATTTAGTATTATCAATGTACTACACAGCTGATCATTTTTTTACAACCATACTTTTTGATTTTCCATCATTACCATCATCTGTCGTTATGTTGTACATTTAAACTAGATTTGTAATGGTGACACGAATACTTGGTTTGATGTTGTGCTGTGTTGTACGAGTACAAGGACCTTTTTCTTGTTTTATGTATTCCGATGTGTAACTATTATTTAGTTACCAACCTAATATATAATATATATATAACGAATGTGTGTTGTCATCGGTGTAGACATATAAAGAAAATCAATATAGAAATAATGGTAGAAAAGGAATGGATATGTTATTAGTTAATGATGGATGGATTTCACTATAATCTATTATGGTATAAGTGATATATGATGGTATACATAAATATACACTGAAATATATCAAGAATACACAATCATGTACGCACAGACTGTAAATTACGACATTTATTATTTTGTACATGATTAAAGAAACAAGCAATGCGACATGATAATGTATTGTAAAGAATATATACATAAACCACGCATGCGACTATCGTAGTATATATCATTCAAAATAATAGTAGATTTGTTTGTGTATGCTTTTGTGTTTATGTTATGTATGTAAATGTAATGTATGTGTATGTGTATGTGTATGTGTATGTGTATGTGTATGTGTATGTGTATGTGTATGTGTATGTGTATGTGTATGTGTATGTGTATGTGTATGTGTATGTGTATGTGTATGTGTATGTGTATGTGTATGTGTATGTGTATGTGTATGTGAAACAATGATGAATCTGAGATGAATGGGGTCTTTTGGCTTTTTTTATCAATTTATACATAATATACTACTCCTTAATACACTTTGATTTTCAATAACATTGTTTAAACATCATGTGATTTATTACATTAAGTGTTTGTTGTGCATTCTTTTTTTGATAATATATAGTGAAAATAATTTGCTAGTAATACAATTATAAACACATTTACATACATGGAAAAAAGGGCTAAATGCTGTATTTTTATGTAACACGGAATGCTATAGACTTATAGTTTACTCAAGAAAATTTTTAGTGCTTTTTCCCTTTTTCTTTTTTCTTTTTCTTTCGTGTAGATTTTATTAAATGTCTTATTCAGCTCATCATTCAACATCTCAAAAGAGAACAGAACCACAACAAGATGAAGTCGAAGCAAGCTCAATTTTAGTTTCACTTGCAAATCATCAATATTACAATAACAAAAAATTGAAAACTGAGAATATAAATAACAAATCAATGTCTATTCATAATTTACTTGGTATATAATACATATAAATACAAAAAAAAAAAAAATAATCTCAAATTAATCATCATTTATAAACAGAATCTAATCAAAAAGATTCTTTACGCGAAATACAACATCCAGTAACACCACCAAATTTTTCAAACGGTATTATTTACATGATTATATTTGTATATATAAAACTAATAAATTACATAAATAGGACGCATGCAAATGTCACCTGAAAATTACACTGGGGATAATATGCAACCAAAAGCTCAAATGACGATCCAACATAATCAAAAATCACAGTTTCAACGTCCATCTAAACATGATTTTTATCCTGCACATCAACAAGGTCAATACAATAAAATGGTAAGCTTAATAATTTAATATGTGATACACCAGTTTATTTATGCAAATACACATTTCAGTCAAATCAACCTGCTTATTATCATTCGCCACCCAATTCAACTATGAATTATTCAAGACAGTATACAAAAATGGTAACCAATTATAAACATTTGTCTTTTTGCATTGTTAAAATCATTTTCAATCAACAATATAGAAGTGTAACCCTAAAATTCGACGCAATGCTCTTCAAGCCTATATTAGCTATATGACTTATACAGATATAAAACGTAGAAGAATGGTAAAAACAATGAAATGTAATGCACTTAAAAGGTTCTTCAATATTAACCATTTAGATAAACAATCAGGGAAAAGCTATGCATCAACCTCCTGCAACATCGCCATATATGAAGCCTGACCCATATTCTTCTCATTACCAACCGCAGTTAGCTTCTCCACCTTATCATCATCAACAACATACTCATCCCCATTCTCATTCTCATTCTCATTCTTATTCTCATTCTTATTCTCATTCTCATTCTCATTCTCATTCTCATTCTCATCCTCATCCTCATCCTCATCCTCATCCTCATCCTCATCCTCATCCTCATCCTCATCCTCATCCTCATCCTCATCCTCATCCTCAACCTCAACCTCAACCTCAACCTCAACCTCAACAACAGCAACAGCAACAGCAACAACAGCAACAACAGCAACAACGACAACAACGACAAAACCAATATAACCATCCACATGAAAGAATTCGTCTATCACATCCATCGCAGCAGCAGCTTTTATCACCACCTCCTCCTTCGCCTAATCAAAAAAAACTAGTGCAAACAATACCTCATCCTCCTTGTTCTTCTTCTCCACCCTTAGATAAACGTATGTCTTCT
Source organism: Mucor plumbeus (assembly GCA_016758945.1). Taxonomy (NCBI): domain Eukaryota; kingdom Fungi; phylum Mucoromycota; class Mucoromycetes; order Mucorales; family Mucoraceae; genus Mucor; species Mucor plumbeus. The sequence goes on from JAEPRC010000243.1 coordinate 24,506, forward strand.
CCACCTGCAAGTAAAGTAATTGTAGAACAACCTTTAACTGCTTTTCTTCATCACAATCGACCTTTGATAGTAAACAACAGTTCTCCCCCTCCTCCTTCTCGACAGCATTATCGTTGCTATAATAATATAGCATTGTCGTCTCCTATCTCAAGACAATACAATGGTGGCTTTCGTTAAAACTCTTTTTGATTCCTTAAAAAAAGCATGTATGAAATGCGCGTGTATATTCTCACTTATTTATCTATCTTATTACTACTATGATTGTAAATACATACCAAAAATATATATAATTCTACAGTGAATGAATAAATAAAGTATTGGCTTATATAGTACTGTTTATTTGTTAATACAAGTGTATTTTAATACATTTTATGCATATATTCACGTATCATTTAAAAAAATAAGCACGCCGATTGCGTGCACAAAACTTTCGCGATCTTCATTGTAAATCCAGAAATATTTACTACAATGGTTTACAGCATATATGATTGCTTAATTTTATTTATTTTAGTTGAGATATGTATACTATTTAAATGGGATATTGGCAATATCGATCCTTGATGCTAGCAAGCTATAAGATTTAGAAATAAATATATATTAGTATATGAAACAAGCAGCATCAAATATTCACAATTAATTACCTCAATTATGCCTTCAGTGGATGTATGGATGAAATATTTGTGCTCATTAACACCATATACATTATGACTTTCTAAAACAGCTCCCTTGAAATAAACCTTGTTACGAGCATCCCATTCAAGTTTGTATCTACGCCATTCAAAGTCGAAAGGTGCTGTACCGACCAAATCTATTGTAACATCTACCATTTCACCTAAATTGAGAAGAATTGTGTAAGTATAAATACATAATCAGTTTTTTGACTAGTTTCAATCTGTTTGGGTTACCTTCTTCAACATTCACAATCACACGTTCACCGCCACTGACAAATGATGATGGAATTTGATGGATTTGTTTCGTGAGATTTGTGGGATAAGACTTGCACTTGTTTCTTTGATCTCCAACAGAAACAATAGTAATATTACCAGGTTTATCGGCCAAAAGAGATAATTTAGATGTACGAGATTTGGCAATTTCGCTTCTGTCATTAAAGAGATATTGTACAGTGAATGGACCGACACCAAAAAGACTATAATCAATATTATCACCAACACACACATCATCGCAAGTGTCAATTGATGTAATGGTTGCAATATCCAAAGCTTTAATACTAATGGTCTCGCTATTAGTTACTTCAGTTCCACATCCATTCGCATCGTTTACGCTCTTCAGCGTAACCTTGTAAGTGCCAGCAACCTTTAATTCATCATCTAAATCCAGCTTGTACTTGTTGGCCTTGGATACGATTGAATGAATACGACCATACTTTTCAGATTCGAGACGAATATGAACTTCCGCCTTGAAAGGGGCAACACCAGTAAATTCGAGATAAATAGGGTCCATATCAGCACTGTTCAATTTTTCACCAACGCATAATGTACGATCTTTGCGGGATTTAATAAACTTAACAGTAGGAATAGCATGGACGGTTTGCTGTACCTCCAATTTTTCAATACTAAAAGGATCGGTATAACGTTGATCAGCAATTTTCTCAAATATGTAGCGATACTTTCCGGCCTCTCGAGTTTTGAGTGGTAATTGCACACGCTTATTGCCAGCTGTAATTTCATCTTGACCGAGATAATGAGAGCGACCACCACTGATAGAAGCACGATATTCTTTGTAAAGGCAGTAAAATGGTCCACTTCCATTAAATTCAATATCAATAGAGTCGCTTGCATATTGACATACATCAGCACGTTCAAACGAATTACGACCCAAATCGAGAGCCTGATCTTCAGGAATAGAGAGTGTTGGCTTATCCAACCATTTGACCAAATATTGAGGCTCTAAAACATCTCCCTTACAAATTGCATCATCAACACTCAAGAGTTCGTAATGGCCAACATGATTTACTTCAATTTCAGCATTGGCATTATCAAATCGACGAGTAACTAAACTACGTTCACCTAGTTCAACATTATAATAAGAAACACTCCAAGGGCCTTCACCAGTTAAACCAATAGGTAATCTAACAGAAGAGCCTTCGGTTACTTCAACAGTACGAACAGGTTCACCATTGGTCAAAAAGAATGCAGTAGGGCGATCACGACGAACATCAATAGTATAATCACGAGCCTCTAACTCCTTTGTACAGCCATTGTTATCAGTAATATTGACCAAAGAAACAACATGCTGACCAGCAACATCGAATGGAGGTAACTTAATAGTATAACTTTCATTTTCGACCACATCACCGTACTTTTGATCACCAACGGTCCATTTCAACATGAATGGTGGAGTACCACGCAAATCAACATTTACAGATAAGTCTTCATTGAGACAAGTACGAACAGAACGTTGCTTGGGCTTGAATTTAGCATCAGGTTGAGGATGAACAATTTGCTTAATAGGAGTAATTTGAGGAGAACGCTTCTTGTAATGGCGATCGTCCAAGGAAGTAAATTCATAAGTGTATTCACCACTACTACTTGGCAAATAAGAAAAGATGTGACGAGAGCGATCAATAATTTCCCGTTTACGCTCAACGATATGTTTGGAGCGACCAGAATGCTTTGTAACAGTGTACTCTAAAGCATAAGGAGGAGCACCAACAAATTCAGCAATAAACTTCATACCAATCTCATTATCACCAGCACATTCTGATGGAATGGCTATGGATTGAAGTTTGATGGCAGGAAGTTGTGGCTGTGTAACAAGACATGAAGAAGGGAATTTGACTTCACCTTGACAGAATTTATCACTGACAGAAACAAGGTTATATTCACCAGGAGAAGATACTGCGACTGATCTATCACTAGATTTCAACTTGGTCTTATAAACTTGATTAGGAGAACCAGCAAATTTGTATTCTAAATTAAAGGGGCCGGATCCATCAATACTTAAAGGCAATTGCACTGACTTTTCACCTATCAAAAGGTTTACAGGCGCTTTTTGACTACAACCAAAGTTTACAGCAGGGCGACGATGCACTTGCAAAGATTGAGGTGTCAAATTTGAAAGGTCAATCTCATTTCCTGCACCATCTCTAACTTTTGATAATTGATATTCCTGTTTGGAAGCTGTTTCAAATGTAAGATTGAGGTTCACATCGAGTTGTTTTACAGCAGCCCATGAATAATCAGAACCAGGTTTAGCAGCGAATAATGAAGGTTCGGTTGTTTTAGGACCATTAATACGACGTAATAAAGGAGAGTCGAATTTATCAGGTTGAATTCTATTTAATTCTTGCTTGTTGATTTTGTTGTCGTTGGTCTTTTTGGTGTAATAAACATCGAGTGGAGGCACACCTATCACTTGAAATTGAAGGGTTTCATTATCACCAGTACAATAATTTGAAGCTTGAATTGGTTTAAAATGGGCATAAGGACAAGTGAATACAAATGCCTGTCGATTATCCAAGCGAATTGCAACACCTTGTTTTGACACAATTTGATCGATCTTGTAAGCGCCGGGTTTCTTAATACGAACATAATAATATTCTACTCCTTCTTTGGCGTGATTAATTTCAGTTGCTCTTTGAATGTCTCTACCAGCGTATTCCTTTACTGTTGTTAACCCGGTATCAAAATCATGACGAGAAATTGAAACTGTACGAGGAGTTGTGTTGTTCAAAATTATGGGTATATAAATGTCTTTCTTTCCAATTTCGTTTGATGATAAACAATATACTTCATCGTTAGGATTTAGTTTTGCAGTACTATTAAGGGTTAGCATCTCATATATAGTTTAAGCCTCTAAAATCTTCTTCTTACCCGTAAGGAAGGATGTGCAATGTATGTGAACCTAGGATGTGAGATGAATTATGAACAATATTATTGACATTTGAAAGCTTTCCTTTAGATACAATGATTTTTTTTTCGAGTGCATCGCCGATAATTCCTTTGAAGAAAACAAAACTAACACCAAACTTTACAATAAGATGTTAGAAGATATAAACGAAATGACATATAATGAATGTACAAACTCACAATTGGCATAGCGAAAAGCATGAAATCAACCCAAAACATAAAAAAAGATAGTAGAATTGTCTTTAGTAAACTGAATTGTAACCAAGGAATCTTTGCAATGTAGAGAGTTATCAAGTATGCAGCATCGATCAAAAACCATTTCATCAAAATGCCATTATATTGTTCAGGATAAGCGGCTGTATAGACTTTCCAAAGGTCGGAAATCTTGAGAGTTTGAAGTAATACGAATATTGCAGCTGCCCATCGACGTTGAATTGGGAATTCCATTCTTGAAGAAGATATTAATGCTATTTGATGTGCGTAAGGCACAGGTACACCTTGACCTTGAACTGATGGCGGCATAACCTTTCTATTAATTAGTTGATTATTATTCTAATGTGTATTTATTTATGTTAATAAATCAAGCCGAAAAAAATCAAAGAATTATGTCCAATATCAATGTTTTTATGTGTTTTGTTTGTAATATTGATGGAAAGAAAGAACACGGTCTACGCGTATCATCAAATTGAATCCATAGCATACTTTTTTTTTCGGTTTTAGTTGTACTTTGGCCGTCACTTTTCATTCTACGGATGGACCTAAATGCCTGCTGCTTCTACAAAACAAGGGTAGTGCCTTTAGCACAAATTTATTTGGGTAAATAAAAAAATCCTTCAAGCGAATATTTTTAGGAAATACTTCAGATTTGCTATATAGGTACTAATCGGCCGCTTTATAATACATACCCCTAAATTTAATTTATGTCTCATGAAAACCTCAAAGCCTGTAAAATTCATTGTTTCTTCCTTGAAAATAAGTCTCATCTTTTATCCTTGCTCGATTTTTATTTTCACTAAATAACCTCAGGGAATATACCAATGTACCTGAGATGCCCAACTCTAATTTAAAAACAAGTCTTCGGAAATATCCTATTTTTTGTAGTTGGTACAACTTTTTCTGTGCTAGTGTTTCAGGTTATTATACGTATTTCACTGCTAAAAAGTAAAAACTTTGAACTTTCATATCTTTACAGAAACTTAAGCTATATTAGTACTTTTATTAATAAAACTGTCATGTTTTAAAGCCCTCTATAATATATTTAAGTACAAAAAAAAAATTTAAGCACTTTTTTATTTTATTTTATTTTTCCTTTTTTAACTTTTTTTTTTCCTTTTTTAACTTTTTTTTTGTAGTAGATTTCAAATATTCGTTATATCGAGCAACAGTTGTTTTTTATTCTTGCTATAGATCTCAGCGAGCTCTATTAGGTTCAATTAAGGTCTTCTTAAAATATTGATTTTTCGTAAAGATATCTTCAAAACTACGTAAAAAAAAAAAGTATCCTCGATTTTGCTCCCAAAAAAGACGAGTATACCCTGGTTTTAAATTTTGGATTTGAAAAAAAATTGTCAAAAATTGTGTTTTTTTTTTACGAAAAATGTAGCTAAAAAGTTTGTCAATAGCTTGGTCGATAGATAATTTTTCTACACATTATATCAATAGCTTAATTTGAAACATGATTATAAAAATTTGCTTGTATCTTTAAAAAATTGTTAACAATTCAGTCGTATTTTATGCAAAATTCAATGTGAAACATTTGTCCAAATTTTGCTTAGTTGAATGCAGAATTTTAAACTGTATAAAAACTATTTAATACGCTATTTCAACTTATTTCAAAGTTCACGAGCAATTGAACAATTTTACTTTTTTGGATCTTTTTTGGATCAATTTGTCAAATCGATTTTGAAGCTCAGTTATGATAGGTTTTAGGTTTTAGGCAATAAAATGAACTATTATTTTAATTATCTCAACGAAAAATTGATATTTTTTGGTGAAACAAAAACGATAGAATTTCTTCCAATAAAATTCATTTTGTGATTACCAAAAGTTGATATCATAATTTAGATACTCAATTTTTCTTCAATCAATTTTAGGTAGGCATAAAAAACGAGCCGAGCCTGTTTTACGCTATTGAGGTTTTTTCGAGGTTCGTTGAAATAAAACGAGTTTAAAAAAAGCTTGTTCATCCCATACGAGCTTTTCTTGTGTGTTGCTAAAGCTTGTTTGGGGAAGACGAGCTTTTGGCTTCTCTTCAAAAAGCTCAAGTGTGGAAGAAGGTAAAAGTACTTTATTTTGTCCTTCAAGTGCAAATGTCTAAGGTAAGCCAAACTTATGATGTTTAGTAGTTTTATATCATTTATTAATTGTCATAAAATGTAAATAATACAAAGCCCGTCTCTTTCCAGTACGAGCTTTTTCAAAAGAAGTCAAAAGCTCGACATATATGTCTTATATTATATAGTTTTTCACCAGAGAGATTAGTTAATTATCCTAGATCCATATGTAACAACCAATAATATCCATTGCAGATACATCTTTTAATAGTAGTCTATCGGTATATTTATAAAGTTCGTGGATTCTTGATGCTAATGATGTGATTAAACCCGCATTATTTCAATTGGTTTTTACTACAATTGTAATTCCAGTTATTGGACTCAAAAATAAGGGAAATTCGATTTATGAGATACTTTTTTTCCACTGTTATTTTTTTCGTAGTTTTACCGCTTAAATACACTAAATTAAATCATTGAATTATTGGACTGCCTCTTCCACCGGTCCACTAAAACAGGGAAATATTAAGCTATGATTCGGCAAGAATGTATTACTAAACATTAAATTTGCAGTAAATAACGAAGTTGTTTACTAAAATAAAAAAATATAAAAATAAAAGCGGTAAAAATACAATTATAATCAGCTAAAGTTTTATTACAAAAGGTTTCTGAAGATTAAATATAATTGAAAAATTATGAGAGTAATTATTCTAGTGATTTAGAAAACTTGTATACCATCAGAGTTGAATGGAGTAATCTTCTAATTTTGAGTTGTTGTTACTGATATCATATTGAAAGGATAAATCATGCGAAGCATCGACCATAAAGGGTTATATGTCAAGTGCGGCAATGTGGGCCTTTTGGGAGCTATTGGCTATATCTATTTAGGTAACCTTGATTTTAAGGTGTGAATTCTAATGTGTGCTTGAAGTCTTATTTATTGATAGTATAACTATGACACAGGGGAATAGTTGACTAAACCTAATATATTTGCTATTATTATTTATTGAATTGGGTAAAATACTTCTTGGTATATATGTCATTTGTGTGATTGATTGCACTGTGATCAAGGGTGCTATCGTTCACACGACATGTATTGGTTCAAAGGTATTTTGTATTTTCGCAAGCGTTTGTTATTGAGTTCACTTTGAGTATCTCTTTATTATTGCTGCACTTTAATATTTCAAGTGGCATGAACTCTGTGAGTGATACTTGTAAATTAAATTATTTTATAATTATTGAATTATTCTTAAAGTTTATAAATAAAAATACAATTTAAAAAGACAATAATGTATCAGCTTTTCCACTGTATATAAAAACTAAAAGAAGTCTGAAGTTTATTAAGATATAAAAGTATGGGTCTTTTATATCTGTTCATTATTTACTACTGCGAATATAACTATAGAACCAATAGATCAATATGATAAGTATTTATCCATATTGATTTAACAAATCAGAAAAACAATATATTGAGTGCTTTTCCTAGTTGACATGTTTCAAGTTTAGTATTTGTCTTGTTCTTGTTTAATTTGTTGATGGAAGGTCCGTGCCTGGAGATCTAATTATATTAATAGCGCCGCCTATTAATATTGAGTTTGACATGAGTTAATTGTGCTACTAAGCCACATGGAAAAGTAGAATATCCGTAGTTGATACTTCCTTCTGAAGTATTGGTTATACAATGGATTTGCCCAAGCCACAATCATAGTATCTTGACTATCAGGTTAGGATGTAGATTTGTAGAAGGTGGCATGGAATACAACAATTATCAAGCTTTTAGTATGTAATTCCACTGAAAAATTAATAAAAATTCGTATTTAATTATAATCCTCATACATACAGTCAAATCTCAATTTAAGGGCACTCGTGGTTTCTTTTAAAAAGTCCCTTATATCGAGGACCTCCCTTATTAAATCGAATTTGAAACACAGATCAACTTCAATTTTAAGAAAGGAATAAAGGCATCTTAGATAATCGCACCACATCCTTAATCCATGATACAAAAACCTCCTTTATATCGAGGTGTCCGTTATATTTAGGAACCTTATATTGAGGTTTGACTGTATATCTAAATACAACTTCATATCACCAAGCCAAAAAATAAATTGTCTAATATGCACGTAGCAGACATCTCACTCAATTAAAGCTTACCTTATACCGTTGTCCCTTTTTTTGTCCCTTTGACATATTGTACTTTTGCAGAATGAATATAATTTGTTAATTACAATTATAACATTATTACTATTATCGTCTTTGTTTTCAATGCACTTTTACCTATTATTAATGTAGTCTAACTATTAAAATTAATTCGAGTAACATGTAATTGTTGTAAAGTGTTTGCCACAGTTGTTCATATGGAAGCAATCCCGTTTATAAAAAGGCATGGTAAGTATGTTTCATTATTATAAATTATAATACATATACACATTAACAATTTGAGAAAATGTTAGTTTTCTTTTGGATTGTAGTATATTCGTATTTATTAGTCTAATATTTGAGACAGGTAAGAAATGTTATTGTGTGAATTTAATGAAATTCACCGTTGCCATGCAACATATTGCATGATATGATTAAAATGATAAAAACCACAAATAACGAGATGTTCAAAGAATTTGTTCTCCCTGAATTTAATAAATAATGTAATTCCTTATTCCTCATAAATATACAAAATTTTTTTGTAAATAATCCAGTTGAAGTATTTGAATTGAACAAAACTATTTTACTACCCTGCTTCAATTTACAATGATGAGTTGTTCCATTTGCAACTACAGTACTATATTTTCTAATGTAAACATCCCCTACATACCATTGCATTATTGCAAAAAATAATAACTTCGGCGAATTTTCTTTGAACCTTCATACATCTCAGGTGTGGCGGCAGTTTAAATCCAAAATTTTCTGATGATGAAAAAATTGGATAAAAACGATCCTAAATTTTTAAAATGCAAAATTGACAACAAACGTGCATAGTAACTTGACTAGCTTTATTAAGTAACCTCAACATAAAATTTAATTTTGTATCTAATGGTATATTTATTGAAAACGTTTATCACCAAAAATTTTGTAAAAAAAACAAAAACATAAAATCAGTTTTTAGGGATTTTAAAAATGCTTTTATAGTTAAATTTTAAAGTTAGTGTTACAGACAAATAAGGCAAAAAAAAATACCTATTATTTGAGGCATTATTTGGCACTCTAGCAATATTTTTCATTGAGTTATTAGCTTTCTTTGAAAAAGTCAAATTTTGGACGAGGGTATATAATAAGGAAAAATTCATGATTTTTTTGAGATTAATTTTATAATAAAATATGATAAAACTAAATGAAAGAATTATTTTTGGCATATAAACTATATGCCTAAACGGTTGTTATCTCGAGTTACAGTCCATCGAAGTTGCGTTTTTGTACGCTTTTAATGGAAATAACTTCTTAAATAATATATGAGCTTAATTGGGATTTCTGCTAAAATTATTTCTCCTTTATATATCTGTTTTACAATACTACTCTTTGACATTATTACTTTAAAATTGCAAGAGTTATCAATTGCAAAGTAAAATTTTTGACAAATTTCTTGGTGTCTTATAATACAGTCCGCATAAAACGGAGTTTGATAGTTTAGGCCCCGTAATTTGAGCTCGATATGCAGTAAATATACTCTTTAAAGAGGTTTTTTGGTACAGTCTTTAGGGCAAAATTGTAAAAAGCATAATAACATACGTATTATGGTATTATTTCAAAAACTTAGTTCAAATAAACTTACCTATAATAATCTAAACTTCCGAAGAAGAAACCGTGTTTGATACGGCGATGTTGTAAATAAACTTCACACCATTTTCTTTAGAAGCATCGATATCCAAGCCAAAGATGCAGAGTATACAATACTATGATGTTCTAGATATTTGCGCCATCTTGACTTGTAAGATAATAGAATACTGTCTAAAAAATCAGTCTAGAACAAGTTAAAAATCATAAACCGTTCATTTGTTAATCCTAATATACCAGTGATAAATAAATATATCAGTGTGAGGAATTACTTACATGTTTATAAAGCATTCTACAAACAAGCTCCTTAAAGCATGTAAATTAATCATGTTTAGTTCAGAACAAGTCGGCAGAATACCATTCAGATGCATTAGTCTTGAAGGAGAAATAAAAACATTGGAGTCATGAGTACAGCAATCTTGAGCAATGTAAATCTCGAAAAATGTTAAAAAGATCATAGGCATAAAAAAACCTTGTAAAACTTTCAAATGCAATCTTGAGGTAATAGAGATGCCACTATAATAGAAAGTCTTGAAAAGTAATAATAGCGAGAGCTTTGAAAACGATGCTCAAATACATATGAGAGAGAGAGAGAGAGAGAGAGAGAGAGAGAGAGAGAGAGAGAGAGAAGCTTTATAGGTCTTGAATAGAAATACAGGATGCTTAGACAATATTGTACCTTTTAATAAGTAAAGCCTCACTTTAGGACATCTTTTAGATGTGATACTTACATTTAATCATCTTTGCATGAGATTAGAGCCTTGAAACTATAATAAACAAGTATTAAAAGCATCTAAAATAAACAATGCTTACACATACCAAAGGTCCAAATTATGAAGTAATTTCAATATTAAAGCAGAAGGAGCAAAATGTATAGAAAAAAGAAAGAAAAAATAAAATAAAAAGATGAATGAAAATTTTTCTTTTCATCATTACATTTATATTATAAAAGAAAATGATAAATTGCGTTACTCCATGATACGAATGCTCAAAGGCACAAACCATTCTCTATATTTATTAAGTATTTAAAGAATTGTTTAGGGCTAGAAAGAAATGAATTTTTATTTTTCTTACATTGAAAATAATTGCAAGATATTACTCTCTCCTGTGATATTTCTATCTTTTTCCATATGTATTGCACTTTTTATATAATATTACATTATATTTTCTCATTATTTTTTATTTTGAGCATGAGCCTAATTCATAAAGGATAAATGTTTATACTAAACAACCAGCATCTAAAAGTAACATTTTATTCATCCAAATATTACTCACAATTTATACGAATTTGGATTCTCACTTTGTGTAGATTTCATTTTTGCTCTGTCTCAATATACAACTACAATCGTCCAAAAATTCAATCGGAAATCGTCCGAAAATTTCCCTGAAATGTCTGGGATGATGATATGCTAAAAATTATTCGTAAATTATAATTTACATATTTTTTACTTGCATATTCGTATGTATTTCTTTGTAATATTACAGTATTACCAAAATTAGTGCATCTTCAATCCGCAACTCCAAGTATAGTGTAGCGCCGGAGAAACTGCCAATTTGAAAGTTTTCGCCACTTTTTCACATATAAGTTCAAAACGTACTACATATATCTACAAGGCTTGATAATAGTTATGGGCAAAGCATTAAATTCTGCGTCTAATGGTGCTATGAGTTCAAGGTTTTCTCGCACCGCAATTTTGAATAACACGAATTATGGCTTCAGTCTCATTTATCAATATTCAATAGCAGTATAAGTGATTAGATTTGAATTATCAAAGAAACCTGATCATTTTTGCTTTAGGGTGATAAAAAAAAATGCAAGCGGCAAGTTTAGGATAAACAGTCGGTTAACTAAGAAAGATATAGTAAAAAAGTGTCAGCTGGCGAGCCATTCCCGTTGAGATGTGGATTTTTATCAAGTTTTTTATTGTCCTCCAGAATATTGAAAAAAAGAGATTTGATCTAACAAATAGATTTGACTATATCTGAGCTTCACATTTTACACTTTCAAATATTTTTAAATGACTTATGCATAGTTTAAGGTGTATATCGTATAATGTGGGTATATATATGTGTGCTTCATTCCTTCGCTTGTTCAACAATCAATAATGTTGATAGCTAGTTTGAAATGTTTTACAACATCTATTTTTGTGGCACGTAGTAATATTAGGGCAAATAATTGATATCTGCTCGATAGATGGAGTTTTTGAATTTAACTAAGCTATAGCCATGTGCAAATAATCATTATTATATTCATACCCACCAAAATTGTGTATATATTTTGTCTATTTAGAAATATTGAAATTGTACATAAAAGCTTACACTGAAATGTTTAGATCAAAGCCATTTTTATTGAGAAAAATGATGATATATATATTTTTAAACAATGGGGTGATAGAAAAATGCCAATGCAACAATGGCATAACAAGCCAAAAGTAAAGCACCTTCAAGCCAGTTAGATTTACCATCAGCAATGAGGTAATTAACAACTAAAACGCTAGAGAACAATACGACAGTTTCAAAGATTTCAAAAAAGAATGTCATAGGAACATTAATAGCCCAGCCAGTCAAAACAAGAACAGGGGAAACTAAAAGACCAATTTGAAGAGAAGAAGAAACAGCAATACCAATACATAAATTCATCTTATTCTTCATGGCGAAAGTAACAGAACTGACATGTTCAGCAGCACTAGTGTATAGTTATTAGTATAATTGATAACATGACGATTTAGCCTAGACTTACTTTCCAACAATAGGCAAAATAATAAGACCAACAAAAGTTTCATTCAAGCCCCAAGCCTCAACTACCCCTTCAATACTATGTAGGGAATAAAAGAATGAGCATACATAGGTGTAACATTAATTTAAATTAACTTACGCGCCCACAAGGTTCTCAGCATGAATAGCAATGAAACCAGCAATAACTAACAAACTAAAATAAAATGGGTTAAAATGTATCATGACTATATCTTTATATACTTACGAAACAATAGAGAAAACAAGAGTGGTATGAGGCTGTTCTTCCTCATCGACTTCATCTTCAAACAACTCTGAATGTGTTTTGAGTTGGAAAACCAAATACAAAACGTAGACAATCAAGAGAATAATTGCAGTACCATGACTAAGGTTAATAATACCATTATCAACTTCAGCAGTATGAGCAGCAGTTGCACTAAAAGCAGCAGGAATTAATAAAGAAAGGGCAGTAAGACCTAAAAGAGAAGTAGAAGTCTGTGCAGCTGATGAAATGATGTAATTTAGTTACTATTACACGAGAAAATAATATAAACAAATTACCAGTAGCATTGAAAGATTGTTCAGAACGACCGACACCGCCTAACAAGAAACAACATCCAAGAACCTATTATATAAAAACATTATATATATTTTGAAAGCTAAGAAATCTGTACAGTGTTACACATTTACGAGAAGAATGTTTGACAAAATAGAACCCAAAATAGAAGCTGAGCAGTAATAAAATGTTAAATTTCTAAATTAAATAATACCTCCATCTCCCTTTTTTTTTGTTTTTACCTTGAACAACACGAACTAATCCCTCTTTCAAGGCAATCATACCAAGAATAAGCTCAACTGCATTACCAAATGTTGCATTTAAAAGCTGGTTTTTTTCTATATGTTAATAAAGCATCTTTGTGATTAAATATCATTACTTACAGAACCAATAACAGAACCAGATCTAAGAGCAATTTCCTCGGTGGCTATACATATATATTAGCTTTTGATATATTTATTAAAAAAAAAACACATTATTTCTTACCAAAACCAAGAAGCTTAGCAAGTGGAATAATAGCTATGAAATTTAATGAAAATACAACAGTATCAGAAGCACCAGAAAAGATAATAGCAATAGGTACAAATACGAGAAGCCAATTTATTTTGGAAGAAAGAAATGTATGCTTAAAGGATGACATAAAAGTCAAATTTTCTTCTTCGCCGTTATGAGGCAACAAATGTTCACGTTCACTCATTTTAGTGCAAGAAACAAACTAAAGAATATAAAAAAGAGTACACAAAGGTCTTGGCTCAGAAAGTTTTTTCTTTTTAAACATCAAAAATAGGTTTCACAAAAATTCTAGGATGTTAAAATAAGCTCGGTGGGTAAACCATTCTAAAAAGAAATTGATCGTCGTTTTCTACTATATTCGGAGGGATGAACAAATATTTGTTTGTAATTTAAATACTATGTTATACCAATATCAATAATTAGATTATCTTATTATGCATTTAATCTAAAGCTCAAGGAAAATTTAGTATTTAGTTCACTACAGTACTTCCACTTGAACTTTAGACATTTTAGGATGATTTTCAATTGAATTTTGGACGATTGCTAGTTGTGTATTGAGACAGAGCAAAAATGAAATCTACACATAGTGAGAATGCAAATTCATATAAATTGCGTGTAATTCTCGGACGAATAGAGTATTGTTTATAGATACTGATTGTTCATTTGTTTTTATAAATAGAGCTCATGCTCAATATATATATAAAATGGGAAAGTGTAATGTAATATTATATAAAAAGTGCAATACATATTGAAAGAGATAAAAATGCCACAAGAAGCAGTAATATTTTACAATCATTTTCGTATTTTTCCAGACTTAATTTATTCCTTGAATACTCTATCGATATAGAGCATGACTTGTGCTTTCAAACATACGTATCATGGAGTAATGCAATTTATCGTTCTTCTTTGCATTATAAATGGAAAAATAAAAATAAAAAGTCAATCGTCTTTTCATTTCTTTGTTTTCATATATTCTACCTCTTATGCTTCAATATTAAAGTTATTTCATAATTTGAACATTTGGTATCTGTAAACATTGATCACTTTAAATAATTTAGATATTTGTCTATTACAGATTCATGGTTCTATTCTCATGAAAAAAAGGCCACATAAAATTATCACATCCTCAAAAGATTATTTAATTATTTAAAAGTATAATATTTCCCAAGTATTCTGTATAGGTCTTCTCTCTCTCTCTCTCTCTCTCTCTTCTGTATTTGAGCGTCGTTTTCAATGCTCTTATTATTGCTATTCTTCTAGATCTTCTATTATAATGGTGTCTCTACTACTTCAAGATCGCGTTTGCAAGATCCACAAGGTTTTTTTCCCTTCTATAAATTTCTTGAAAAGATTTTTTAATTCTAGGATCTTTGGTACTCTGTTTCATTAATTGTGGTTTGACGCCTCTCTTGTTCTAAGGTGGTGTCTCAAGATCTACAAGGCTTCATCCCTTTCTATCTACTTTAGGTGGAGCTTTTAAGCCTGTAATCCTTATTCTTCTTCAATAGTTTCAACAATAATGACGTTTCACGATCTAAAGGTTTTTTCCCTCTCCTACTAGTCTTTCGGGAAGGTTTTTTTTTTTATATCTAATATCTTTTGAGATTTTTCAAGATTTACAGTGCTCAAAATTGCTGAACTCAAGATTCTAATGTTTCTATTCTCTATCAAGACAGGTGCATTTGAATGGTATTCTGTCGACTTGTTTTGAACTAAGTACAATTAATTTGAATGCTTCAGGGAGTTCGTTTGTGGAATGCTTTATGAACATGTACGTAATTTATTACACTAATATGTTTATTTATTATATATATGTATATTCATTGGAGCTAGCAAATGAACGGTGTATAATTTTTAACTTATTCTCTTATTCTAGACTACTTTTTTAGAGAGTTTTATGGTTATCTTACAGATGAAGATGGTGCAAGGCCTAAAACATTATAGCGTTGTATTGACGATTTTTCTTTTCCAATTATTAAAAAGCAGTATGAGAATAATGATTTATTTGATGGTGTAGTAACCAGGATTCGCTATACATTGTAGTTCTTTATATATATATGACTCAATAAAATAAGCACCGCTTTTCGTGAAAACAAATGTAATTTAAATATTTGATTCAATGTGCAGCAAAATTAACTATCGATTGAGCTATTGATGATAGAGAAAACAAATTTTTTGTCAATTTTTTTTTTTTTCAAATTCAAAATCTGGAATGGGCAGATACAGGTCCATTTTGAGACAAAATTGAGGATATTTCTACGGAAACTCAATGTTTTTGGAAAAACTTACAGAAATAAAAACTAATTGCTGTTCAACTTTACGAATATTCTGAAATCTGCTAAAAAAAATGTCAAAAAAAAGGAAAAAAAAGTACTCAAATTTTTTTTATACTCGAACATGTTATAGAGAGTTACAGAAAAAAAAATAACTTTGTTATTAGAAAATGTTAGTATAGCTTATTTTTCCGTTATAAAAAAGATATGAAAGCTCAAAGTTTTTAACTTGTTTTTTTATAGGGAAATAAATTTTTATTGAAATTTAATGTCCTATTAGCAGTTTTTAACTTTCAGTAATAATGTACAGTACATGTAAAAATCTGAAACATTAGCTCTGAAAAAGTTATGCCGGCTGCAAAAAATAGGATATTTCTGGATACTTGTTTTTGGATTAAAGTTGAACATCTCAGGTACATTTACATATAATTTTTTCTTGGGATTATCTGTTGGAAAAAAAATTAGGGCACAGATGAATAATAAGGCCCAGTTTTTAAGGAAAAGGCTGCGAAATTGCATGCTTTTGAGTCTTTTGTAATATAAAATTAACTTCGGAATAGGTATTACAATATGATCAATTAATATTTATTTTGCAGTGTTTAAGATATATTCTAAGAGCTGTTTGGTATGAGGTTACATATAGAAAATGAGCAAACTTCAATATTGAAGCTAATTTTACGTAAAATCTGAAACGCTAAATACAATTGCAGAGACTTGTTTGAACGCTGAATAATTCATTATTGCTCCATAAATAACGAATAAGAAATGTGTTGATTTAATACGATATACTCATTGAAAGAATGCATCACTTATAAAGTAGTGCTTCGCGTAATTCGATCAGTTTTGATTTATATCCAAGGTGGTTTGAGTATAGTGGTTTAAAAGACAGGAACAGCCGTATCGTATTGATTCATTATATTATCTCTCATCAATATTTATTTCGTTTAAAATTGTACCACATAATCTAAAAACGGTATTTACTTGCACACCATTATTTATATTAATGTATCAAATAAATGCAATTTATTTATAAAAATCAGGATTTAGTTTATAAACTATAAGATTAGCAGAATCTAACATTTCATGATCTTTAATAGCATGAACGTTTTTTGTGATTAAATGTGGCTGACTGCTGCTATTAGCGCTATTGTAACTAGTGGAGTTGTCTAAAATGGGCATTGGTGCGGTTATTTCCTCATTGTTTTGGTTAATTCCCTTATATTCAACTATTTCAATAGAATCAGGAACAAGTCCCAGGAATCGAAGATTTGGGCACAATTGAAATAATCTTGTGACATGATAATTTGACCAAGTTCTTTTTGTAGCAATTACAAGTGATTTAAGCGAAGATGGAGGTTGATGATGATAGTGCTGCTGCATAGATATTGCAGCTTCTTTCTCTTGCTGATCAACCATTTGAAGTAAACATTCAGCCTGCAGATAAATTTGGCAGCTCACAACTGTAATTTCTTCTAAATGAGGACATTGATTTATGAGTTTTCCAAAGGTAGTTGCATCTAATGATGTATAGTTTGATTTTTGCTGTCCTATCAATCTCAAACGACGTAGATTTAAAGTTGCTGGTTTAGTAATCTGATGACAATGAGCTTCTGTTGTTATTCTAAAAGCATGATCAGAAAGTGTAGACCATCCTGAAATAGTCAAATCTTGTAAATTAATGCAATTTAGTAAGATATATTGAACAATATTGTCACGAACACCCCATATCTTAATTGTTTGTATATGCGAAAGATGAAGCTGCAAAACAGCTTTAAGGTCTGCCAAGTTCCACAATGGCAAATTATCACAGTTTGATGATGACCTCTTTGGTTTTAATTGAATATTCCTCCATAGTACTGCATTGTCACTGAATGTACGAAATTTCTTATTGATACATCTTGTTGCTGAAAGATCAATGGGATCTAATGCTTGCATTATTTTCCAAATAATCTCGGTTGGAAGTAAATCGAATAAATTACTGCTTGTTGAGAAAAAAGTAGACATGGTTATGTAGTAGAAATGTGATTCATGCTGGTTTGTAATGTCCGTGTTTATATAGAAAAATTAGTTGGCGGCCATCCAAAGCGGTTTTCGCCAAGAAAGATATAGTTTAATATGACAGTTCAATAGCATACAATAAAGGGAATAATGATTCTCCCTTATATCCATTAAGATTTATTGAGATAGATTTGGTAACTTTTTAATTTAATAGCATGATCGATTTGAACCAATCAAAATGAAAATGTTGTTGATTTGAACAGGTTTGATGTTTTATTGACATCAACCAAGGAATTTGATCAACAAAATATGCGGCAAATCAAACATTTACTTAATTTGGAAATGCAACTTTTTAGGGAATATTCGATTTGCAAATACCCTAGTATATATAAAGAAGACTAACTGGCAATGGTAAATCATTCCCTTTTATGTCCGTCAAAAGCTACGGAGGTTTGACTCATAAAGAAGTTCAAACACCACCCGAATTAGTAAGTATTTACCTGAAAAACTGTGCTCCAGGCCGTCACATTCGTTCAAATATACATCGACATTTGCTGTGTTCCCGTAAGTTTTTTTTATATAAAACCTTCCTTTGTTTCTATAATATTTTATTTGTTTGATTTGCAATTATAATGGCTGAAAAGAAGCCTGTATTTGTGCGATTTAGATCTTC
Organism: Mucor plumbeus; assembly: GCA_016758945.1. NCBI lineage: Eukaryota > Fungi > Mucoromycota > Mucoromycetes > Mucorales > Mucoraceae > Mucor > Mucor plumbeus. Next base: position 43,153 of record JAEPRC010000243.1, read on the forward strand.
TAATATATACGTACTAGTGACAGTATCTCTGTCATTATTTACGGATGTGAGTGTAGAAAAAAAAATAAGAAACAAGTCAATTTAATTATTACTTCTATTAGATGATGGTTTATAGTATCATTGTACCTATCAGTATGTACCTTAGAAAATAAAGTTTATGCAAGTGTGGATTTGCAATACTTATTGATACATTTTTCATATAGTGCCTTTTGTCATTGATGCTTTGCAAAATGGCAAATCTCCAGATTCTGGGCCAGATCCATACCATTCAGAAGTATCTAACGGTGCTTCTGTCTCTCAAGATACAGGTGTGTTGTTGGCGCTATTTGCTGTAGGTCTTTTAGTTGGTTCTCCCATTCTAGGTTATTTGGGTAAATGTCATATTGTTGTGCAGAAAAATCAGTTGTTTAATTGTTTGTTGTTACTGTAAAATATAGCGGATCGAATGAAACACCGTCAATGGCCAATGGTAGCTGGTATCGCTGGTTTATTAGGAGCAACACTATTATTCTTATTTGCGGACGCTTATTGGGAATTATTGCTGGCTAGATTCTTACAAGGCTTTTCAGATGCCTGTGTTTGGACACTTGGTATGTGTCTCATTGCTGATACATTTGCATTAGAAGAACTCGGCACACAGGTAAAACTATTTTTCCCATTTTAATTTGGTTACACTAAATATTTGAAGATGGGTAGGGTTTTATTATTCCATTCAGTTGGTCTTGTCTGTGGTAGTCCTATTGGTGGTATGTTATAGAAAAGTAAAAATTGACTATATGATTCTCACATTATTCATTAGGTGGTACGTTATAAACTTAAATTAAGGATATGTCTCACAAGAATTACTAAAATTTGCGTTGTAATATAGCACTCTATCAATCAGCTGGTTATAAAGCACCCTTTATTTTGTGTATTTGTTTAGCAGGTATCGATTTTATTCTTAGAGTCTTTTTGGTAGAACGTAGAAATCGACCAGCTGAATGGTTTTTAAAAGAACCCATTGTAAATGCGCCTACTATTGTTCCATCTACACTTGTAAATCCAACTACCGATGACGATGAGAGCAGTAGTATAAAAAAGAAGAGTAAGCATAATGTTACAGTTCTTCAGCTTTTACGCCAACATCGATTGATTGCTGGTTTGTTGCTAGCATTTGCTAATGGTTGTGTATATAATGTATTTGAGCCTACCTTAACTGTTCGTTTATCCACTGAATGGGGCTATAATTCTAGTCAAATTGGTTTAGTATTTTTGGCTCAAGTTATTCCAACATTTGTCGCAACACCATTAGCGGGTATTATCAGTGATAAATACGGACCCAAAATTGTATGTTTCTCTACATTAGCTGTCTGCTCAGTTACCATGTTTATCATTGGTATCCCAAGCAATTCAACAGCTGGTGGTATTGTACCTTTAATTGTCATTTTTGCAATTCAAGGCTTTACAGCATTTGCATTTATTACCCCTGTTTTACCTGAATTAGCATATGTTGTTCAAGATCTTAATCCTGATGATGGTGATTCAGGGCAAGGTATGAGTTATGCTTTATTCAACATTGCCTTTGGTTTGGGTGGCCTCGTTGGCCCTTTATTAGGTGGATTTTTGTACGGTAGAATTGGGTTTTTCAATATGTGTGTTGTTATGGGCGCTTTCCTTGCAGCTTGCTGTCCTTATGTATTCTTTTTCACCGGTGAACCTGGTAAATTTATTAGTCGTCCCCAAGATAGAAAGAATACACCAACAGCAGCTATGGTTGAAGTCGAGGAGGAAGTAGCTGCCGAAAATCGACTTGGAGCGACACTCAGGGCAGCAGATACAAATGACGATATTCAAGAAGTTGAGACCAGCATACCTATTACAAAAGAAAAAGACATTCGTTTTGTTGATTAGATATTTTTGTTTAATATATACTCTCTCTTTTATATATCAAATCTCTACATATCATAATAAAATTTATTATTAGTAATTACACTTCTGCATACAAAGTTAATATTACTCATCGCAGCTTTGTTTGCGCAGTCATGAAACTATGATTTGTAAATTTCCCCATCTATCAAATATTTAATGACAAAGCTGATTAAAAAAGACTTGCTCCTTCCTCTTTTTTGATTAAAAGTTTATTATCATAAAAATGTTCACTGGTCTTGTTGAAATTATGGGTACTGTCTCCGATATTCAGGAGCAAGATAATACTGAATCTGGTGGAAATGGTTGGACCATCACAGTTTCTAACGCTGCTGAAATCTTAACTGATTGCCATCTTGGCGATAGTATTGCCATTAACGGTAAAATACAATATTTATGATAATAAATTGGTTTAACGTGTACTAATAATTCAATTAATTAGGTACCTGTTTGACAGCTACAGAATTTGATACTGACTCCTTCAAAGTTGGCGTTGCACCTGAAAGTTTGAGATGTACCAATTTAGGTAAAAGTCTCATGTATAAACAATATAAAAGAGTCTAATCAGAAGTATAGGTGATTTGAAGGTTGGGGATAAAGTTAATTTGGAACGTGCAATGGATTCAAACAAAAGATTCGGCGGCCATATGGTTCAAGGTCATGTCGACAATACTGTTAAAATTGTAAACATTAAGCCTGAGGGAAATTCTATTTGGTACACCTTCCAAATGGAGGAGGTTGATCAGGACAAGATGAGATATGTCATTCCTAAAGGGTTCATTTGTTTAGATGGTACTTCCTTGACTGTTTGTGATGTGGATGATAATGAACGTACATTCTCAATTATGATGATTGCTCACACTCAATCTCATGTTATTATGACTACAAAGAAGATTGGTGATCGTGTTAATGTGGAAGTCGATATGTTAGCCAAATATGCTCTCAAAAGTCTAGAAGACGCTATTAAAAATAATCAAGGAATTGAGGCTTTGGTGAAGCGAGTTCTGAAGGCATAAAGTTGATTTTCGAGTATGAAATAAAAAGAAAGGAGCTGATTTGTATACTATAATATGGTAATAATATTTTTTTGGGACTATTTTTGTTGAGTGTGTGCAGTATTTATTTTCGTGTAAAGCTTATCTTACCTTATAAGTAGAAAGATTTGCAAAATTAATGATGCATTTTATAAATTTTACCAAAAATATCACCACCTAAGCAGACCCAGACAATCAAAGTCATATTTCTAAGTTTATTTCAATGCAAAAACTATGCTAAAAAATAAATTGAAATTATCCATTGACTTTAATGCATGTTTAAATCATTTTTATATTTTTAGTTTTGAAAAAGGCATGCAAATTGGACAGTTAGAGTGGGAAGATTACATTGAAAACGGATTTTTTGTAATTCAAAATCAAATGATTTACTTGCTGCTTCTACAGTATTTACCCTTTAAATTCAGACAAAATAATAAGTAAAATTTGGGATGAAATGAGAATAAAATTGGGATGTAGTGAGGATAAAGTTTGGATGTAATGAGGATACGATTTAGATATGATAGAATTTCAGTATTAGATAAAGTGAGGGTAAAATTAAGATGGAATGAGAATGAGATTTAGAGATACAATGAGAAGGGAAATCAAAAAAAAAAAAAAGAATAAATTAGACTCAAGTATTTCAAAGAATTAATCCAAATGAACTTATCTGTAATAATCTAAAGTCTTTCCTATAGCAGAAAGCCAAACCATGTACATTATGGCGATATAAAATATATATAAAATAAATCTAAACTCTCTTGAAAGCAGTAGGACGACCATCTTGATTCCAAATGGAAGATGCAATGGGCATCATATTTTTGGATGCGTTTACATCTCGCTGCCACAGTGTTTTACATGTTTTACAGACAAGATGCTTATATCATACAAGCTTACCGGAATCAGCAATATCTGTATTATATTTACTGCATTTATAGTAGTTTTTATTATAATAACCAACTAAACAACAACCTACACATGTGGAAACTATTGATTTGGTAGTTAGAATATACACCATTTTCATTCGCTTTGCTACAACTACTTACTAGTTTCAGAATTTCTTTGATATTTGACACTTTGGATTTTAGCATAGATAATTTCTGTGTAATACATTTAGATACGAAAGATTTGATAACAAAAGAAAAAGAGCTTTATAATGATAAATTATTTTTAATAAAGTATGTTCAGTGTTCTGTTCGGTTATCTACGGATAAACAGGCAAATAAGTATTTGGTTCAATACGATGGTAATGAATGAAATAAACGAGAGAAAATGATTTAACTACAGTAAATGGAATTAATTTCACCACAGACAATAAAGATATTGCACTAATACAATAAAAATAGTTTTGAAAGAAGGTATACTTGACAGGAAGTATCTTTGTTAGATTTTGTATAAGAAACTGATCCATCAAAGCCGCTCACTCAGTAATTGTCAGTGTGAGCTGCATTACATGTATTTTTTTTTTTTTTTTTTTTTGTGCTTTAGATTTTCGAAAACTGCTACATTAATTAATTCAGTTTATGTCTATTTTTCTAGATCTACTTGTTAATAATAAACTAATAAATTATAATAATAAATTGCAGGTAGATGGTAAAAAACGGAAGAGATATTGTAACTGCTAGAGTAGCTTCAATGTACTGAGCTTAACTCTGCCATTGAGTTTTTAAAAAACTAATTTTCAAAATGGAGTGTTTCCTTTTCTAACACAGTGTTTACACCAAAATCTGGAATGAATGAGAATAGTTAGGATGTAGCCAGGAAAAGGTTTTGATATAATGAGGATAAAGTTTGGATGGGATGAGAATTGAGGTTTAGATAGAATGAGGATAGGATGAAGTGAAAATGAGATTTAAAGGTGACGAGATGGGAATTTGGGCTAGATTAAATTTATTGAATATTTAAAGAATTATTTAGAGCTAGAAAGAAATAGTTATTTGCTTTTTTTAAATAAAAAATAATTAAAAAATATTGCTGCCTCTTGTGGTACTTTTAGTCCTTTCAATGTGTATTGCACCTTTTATATAATGTTGCATTGTAACTTTCCAGCTTTGATTAAATTGAGCTTATGCTTAATTCAAAAAAAAAGTGCTAATATTAAACAGCTAGAATCTAAAAACAACACTTTATTCATCCGAGAATTATGCGTAATCCGTACAAATTTGCATTCTCACTTTGTGTAGATATCATTTTTGCTCTGTCTCAATACACAACTAGCAATCATCCCAAATTCAATTGGAAATCATCCAAATATATTCTTGAGATATCTAAAGTTCAAGTGGAAATACTGCATTACAAAAATGCTTTTGTCCAACAACTCTCCACAAATAGATCCTGATTTCTAATATATTTATTATCACCTTCTTATTACCTTTTACCTTTGCATTTCCTAATTATCCCAATTGGGGTTTTCTTCCATTCTTTATCAATTTTTGATCTGACCAGGGTAAATAAACTATACCCAAGAGACTACGTTCCCACTGATCTTTTTTTTATTAAATTTATTATAAATAACGAGTTGTACACCGCTCTAATGAAGGAAAAATTTACCGTAGCAAAGTGATGGTCAAAAGTTATCCGAACATGGCGGTGTAATACAGCTCGTTACAGATAAAATTATAATTTAACCGTACAACAAATACCAACATTTATTTCAACCTCCGTTGAAAACTGAAATACTTTCTATCTTATATACCTTCCAAAAAAAATTACAAAAGTAACACTATAATGCATTTTTTGGAATGAAAAAAAAAATCAAAACAAAAAAAAAACTATGTATGTACAAATTTTTATAAACTAAAAAGATCAATATTAAGACGAAAGTAAAATCAAAATTTTTTGAAGAAGTTATCCTCCTAATTTTCTCAAGACATTTTGAGTCGAAGGGTAATTATTTTTAGTGCAATATCCATTTGTAACTGATGTCATCATATAAAAGAGCTACAAATTCAAACCTAGCAAAGGTGCGAGGGTAGAGGGGGGAAAGATATGTGATGTGGGGCAAACTCATAGTCCTACAAAATAAAAAAAATATTGTTTTAATTTTGTTTTCTTGAATTCGATAATCAAACACACACCCCACACCCCACTCTTACTTTTTATTATTATTCAAATAACAATGGCTTTCCGTGCAGCTACACAACACGCATTGAACATGCGTCTCATTATGAATACAACTCGTCAACCTATTGCTATCACTGCAGTTCGTCCTCAATCCACCTTGAGCACCGGTGAAGTTGTATCCGATCCTCAAATTGGTGATTATCCCAATTTACCTCGTATCAGTGCACAAACTAGAGGTCCTTTTGGTTGGGATGATCCTCAAGATAAACGTAACTTCGGTGAAACAGTAAGCCAAAGGATATTATACCATAAAGCAGTATTGTTACTAAAAAAAAAAAAAAAAAAAAAAAAAAAAATAGGTTCATGAAGAAGATGAAATTATGGGTGTCTGGGCACCTGATCTTCATACTTACAGCCCTTATAAGGCTGCTAGCCAATTCGCTCTTTTCGCTGCTATTTTCACTGGATTTGCAGCAACTGTTTACAAGTTTTACCCTGAAAAGGTCGCTGTAAGTATTGTGTAATATGATTGGAAATGTCAAATTTTGTTGACATACATTTATAGGTCCCTCGTACTTACCCTTACAATGGCTTGGCCGAGGAATTTGGTGCTCGTGAAGGTGATATTCGTCCTCGTGGTGTAAGTTTTAAATAATTGATTTATAGATTTTGCATTAATAGTTAATCAATGTTTTCTAAATAGGCTCGTGTTGGAACAGATGAGGAATAATTTATTAAATAAAACGAGAGAATTGGAATAGAAGATCCTATATATACATATATTTGTCGAATAAACACATTACAACACACCCACACAGACAGACACAAATACACCTAAAAACATATTTAATAAAGTATATGAATTTTTCATAAAAATTTCGAAACATGATCACATAATAAATATCTATATAAAATCGGACTTTTTCCTATTTGTGCTCTGGCAGGAAAATGAGAAGCTTCTGTTGAGAAAAGTATATGGAAATCTTGTTCCATTATCATATAAATAATCTCCAGGTTGGAGCCCCCTTAAAAATTGTATTTCTTTTCCTTTTTCATTTATTTTATTTTTTTTTTTTTTTTTTTTGCTTTTTTATTTTTACATTTGAAAATAATATGAAGATCATTCCTATTAGCGTACTTGAAGATAACTATTCTTATATTCTTATTGATGACAAGACCAAAGAAGCTGCTGTCATTGATCCTGTTGAGCCAATTAAAATTTTAAATGTCATCAGCCAAACAGGTTCAAAATTATCAAGGTAAAGTATTCTTTTTATGAATATTTCTAGAGTTCGAGCATAATAATTCAATCCTTTAGTGTATTTACAACTCATCATCATTGGGATCATGCAGGCGGGAATATAGAATTAATAGGTAAAAAAAAAAGAAAGATAAAAAATTATTGGAAAAAGTTGGGTATCGAGTAACACAATTAAATAGCAAAAAAGCCAGGATTAGCTGTGTATGGTGCAGATGCTCGTATTCCAGAAATCAATTATGTTTGCAAAGATCACGAAGAATTCAAATTAGGTTCTTTGACGGTAACTCCTCTTCATACACCGTGTCATACAAAAGGGCACGTTTGTTATTATGTTGTTGATCCAGCTACAGGTGAAAAAGCTGTGTTCACAGGCGAGTAAGTATTTTGGTTATAAATTCAATATTAAATATCGTTGTCTAATGGTATTTTAGTACGTTATTTATTGGTGGTGTTGGTAAATTCTTTGAAGGTGATGCTCGCGATATGTACAGAATTCTATTCCATGTATTAACTAAATTACCTGATGAAACTTGGGTGTATTGTGGACATGAATATACAAAAACCAATTTAAAGGTAAATCAATCTTATTGTACTTATATTATGTATCAGTTCTAATGCTCTCGTAATGTTAGTTTGCTCTGACAATTGATCCTCAAAATGAAGCATTAATTGCAAAATGGAATTGGTGTCAAGATAAGCTAATCACTGTTCCATCTACTATTGGTCAAGAAAAGCTTTACAATCCATTTTTAAGGGTAAATGATCAATCTTTACAGATGGTAACAGGAAAATCTGATCCGGTTGAGGTCTTGAATACATTTAGAGAAATGAAAAATAATTTTAATTAGTCAAAAATTTAATACAATTTATTTATTTATTGCTTCTTGGCTTTCAGGATTCATGAGCTGTTCGTTTTCATTATCTTCCTCTTGATCTTCCTCTTCTTCTTCTTTAGATTGATTTAATGTAGTTAAAGGTTTATGTACATTATTATCTGCATATACTTGAGACCATCGGCCTGATTTAGGTCGTTTTCTATGAGACGTTTTGACAAGCGCTGTTTCAGCGTCATCATCTTCTTCATCATGTATGTAAACGCTACTAGATGTAGTTGAAGAAACTTCATCAGATCGATACATTTCGTATTCCATACGTTCTGCTGATAATGCATTTAATCTTTTTTGGCGTTCGAGGGCTTCTTCGTCTTCTCGAATTGCACTTTCATCTTCATTATATCTATTCCAAGATGCTTCCTCTTTTTGTGGCTCTGCTGGGGGCATAGGTGGAGGTGTGTAGGATTCTGGGTCTTGAGATAAATCCAAAGGATGTACAACAAGAACTGAACTACGAGATGGATTGCTAGTAATAGATTTACGTTTAAAGCTCTTTCTAGCCTTCTTGCGCTTGGCAATTTCATCAAACAAGCGTTGTCTCTGTTGGTACATATCAGCAGATAATACACTAGATGTACCATCGTCTGGTGCACTTTCTGCAGTTTCAGATGTAGCAATAACTGCCTTTGATTTCTCATTAGGAGATGAAGGAAATGATGCATCATGATAAGTTATTGATTGACTTCTCAAATTCTTTTTCTCAGTGCCACTATCTTCTTCATCATCAGACCAACCACTTGTTTGATTGCTGGTAATTATACCTTTTGCTTGATTATGTTCAAAGGTTAATCGACGTTGATATCGAACGATAAAGAAAGCGCATATACTCTATATGTATTAAATATTTGTAAATAAATAAATGATGTCAATCAATAGAAAAGATACTCACTGATAAAATACTATAAAGCAAATAAGACGCAATTCTTTCGGTTGCAAATGTAACCCATTGATTCTGACAGTTTCCGTAAATCTGCTTCATTTCCGACGTATCTTCAAATCCTAAAGACCACCAAAACAATCTTGAAGGATCTCGTTGAAGGCATGAATTCATTAATACCGGCCTGTAATTGATAAAAAGCAACATGATATGGATAAAACCAACAACAATGGATGCTACAATTCCAACTATAAGTCCTATCATGTAGACTGTAACACCCCCAAGTGAACCCTATTGAATAAATCTCAATTAGTGTATACATTTCATAGATAAAGGCTAAAATTGCAATGTACCATTAATGCGCAAATCAATCCATATATACTCCACACACTAATAATACCAATAAATGTCAAATAAACATAAAAGTCACCCATTCGCATACTATTTATGAAATCTAATGTAGTAGACACATTAGTAGAGCATCTCCAAATAGCCGAAATAGAATACTTGCCAGTGAGAAATGTTAAATCGACTGCAATCACAACTGGAGCCATTACCTGTAGAACCGAATTTTATCTTGTTAATATTTATATATTTATTAAAAGTTTATTAACACTTTACAATCAACAACAATATGATCATGCACGCAAAAGTGCGAGATGTTATAATATTGCTATACCAATTTTTTCTGTTCATTTACAAAAAAATTATATTATTTTATAAAAGAAACGAGTTTGCTACAAATTTTTATTTTTTTTAGGGTCTTTATTGATATAAATACTTGGTATTGTTATTGAATGTGTTTCATGATATATTGAAAGGGTTTGTTATTCATAAAAAAAAATTAACAAAACAGATTTTTTGTACTTCATCGGTGAAACCAAACCCTTCAGTAATATGTGAATATGCATAATATTTTCGAATTTCTACTACGTTTTAGCATGGAAACAAGAACGTAAACGAAATATTACAAATTTTTGAGAAACTATATCTTTTATAAAAAAAAATTTTATCTTATCAATTTTTGAATTCATAATCTTTTTAAATTATCAGTAGAAAGATTATGAAAACTTCAAATTATTAAACCTACCAAGCGATTGCGGTAACGCTCAATTAAGGTTAACAATTACCAAATTTCGACCATTTAATGGATTTTAAAGCAAAACATTCATGCTTTTTTTATATCTAGAGTAATTATACAAAACTCAAATAAGCTAAAAATTTGACCATATAAATCACAAAAAATCACCTGCAATCATTCAATTATTTGCAAAGGCCAGGGGAGGGGGGGGGTATATTGAGGTTGCACTTTGATCCAACACCTTTAAACAATGGACACAAATAAGGGGCTTAATTAAGGTATATTGTATTATCTATTCAGGAATACCAGTACAGATATTGAAAGTTTACATCTGATGTGTAACATATGTAGCGAACAAGCTTTTCTTTTTTTTTTTTTCCTCTAAAATATTTCTTGATTGATCACGCACATACAAAAGCTTTTAATGCGCTAGCCCAACTTACTTTGCAGTTCATGAGCCATTGGGTAATTTGCCAAATCGATTTTGGCATCAGTCACTATAAAATTTTAAGCTGCAGTGTAAACTATTATTTTGATTTTCTCAACGAAACATCAATAATTTTTAGTGCTCAATTTTTTTCATTCAATTTAAGGTCAATTTTGGTTGGTATTGAGCTAATGCTGACAGTTTTTGAATATATTAAATAACCATTTTAGAGCCAATTCCATTTCTAGCTCGTTTTAATATATAACTGTTATAAATAGCCTTTTAAACCAAGACCTAGAAGCTCTTGGTTCTTTCTTTTACCATTAGCTTCTCTAGTAATATAGCCCTACGTTCTCTATGATAATTGTTATTATTTTTTATAATTGAATAGCGCAAGATCTAGAGATAGAGTATGTGTGCAAGAAAAAAAATGTATAATTTAATAAAGGAACTAGTTAAATTAAATCACACACGAAAACTGAAGAAAATTTTTATTTGATATCAATAATTTGTCCTACTTATATACAAATTTCATGTATTTTAATTATTCATTAGATCAGTACGTATTTATTACTATCATAACATAGCATATATTTAATTCATGTATATCTCATATACCTAAAATCTATCAAATATATCCCTCACTCTAGGGTCATCCTTCATTAGGCGTAAATTAAGAATGTTGTCATAAATTGATAGATTCTTCTTTTCCTTATAAGGATTACAAATCCAAAGGTTCATTCTCTTTCAAGTTATTATAATAAGTTGTGGACGCAACAATAACTGCTATGGCCTCCTGGATTAGTTTTTAAGAGCATCAATACTCTTATATAAACGTATTTTGTTTTAGCACTAGTAAATGGATGTGCTTATCAAAAAAGCCAACAAGGTAGACATTATAGATTAACACTAGCATTGTAATTATAATTAACTGCTGCTATCTAATTATAAGAAAGAAATTTTTATTGGAAAGAAAAAATAATGCGTAGGAGATTTGTAATTATATCAAATCATCACGGCAAAAAAATTAGTGTTGTGAACTTAATAAAATTTAAAGCCGCCATCATGCAACATATTGCATGATTAAAATGGTGTAAAATACAAATAAAAAAATATTTAAAGGATTTTTCTCCTTGAATTTAATAAATGTAATTCCTTATTCCTCATAAATGTACAAAAAAAAACGTTTGTAAATTCAATTAAAGTATTTGAATTGAAAAGCTATTTTACTATCTTGTTTCAATTTATAATGAGTTGTTCCATTCGTGACTACTATATTTTCTGATTTAAACATTCCGTACA
>JAEPRC010000244.1:0-54877 GCA_016758945.1 Mucor plumbeus
AGAATACCCTTGATTGTTTACAATTTATAATATATTCATAATCTCTTATTTGGATTGCATGGCATGGTTTCAAATGAGATGGCTTTTAATTTATTATGTGGGGAAATACTACCTAGTTCAGCACAATATGATCTAGATGCACCCGACGCAGTCTATGTTCTAAACAAACATCATGTCCTACTAAACTGTGCCATAATCTTAACCAAGGTAACTACACAGAACTGTGGATGCAACATACGTTACTCATACTTTTTATGTTTTTAATTAAATACATGTCATCTCTATTTGAATATTGAAACATAATTTTATTTAAGATAGAATTTGATTTCTTATATGTGTGAAAATAGTATTATTCTATAGTTCAGCACAGCTAAAACTAATAATAGATTTACTATCCTACTAAGGACATTATGTGGATCAAGTTGGAGGACATGATGTAGATCATGTGAACAGGCTTTAACTTATTATAACTTATAACACCAATTATAGACTGGAACATTGGATGTGCGACTTTGATATGAATATTGACATAACGACATAACATAAAGTACAAATAAATGGTCTTTTTAAAGAGCATTGATAGGCTTAAGGACACATCAAATTTAAAGCTTCAAAATTTTGGAGGCCTTGAATGTGTATATCTCTCAACCTATTTGACGTACACACTATGAAGAAAAAATCTAGTAATTAGCCAAGCAAAAGGAACTTATATTTAAAAGTGCTATTTTTTAACTTTTTATTGATTGACTTTTCAGCCAACATTTTAGATGTTCTCATATGAGCGCATTGATAACCTCATGAGCTCATGAGCCGATTGAAGTTTTTATTTGAGCACAACTTTGTGCTATGAGAGTAGTATACAGGAGGTCAGCGTGCGTTTGTTAGAATACTTTTTACAACGTTATCCTGAAGACTGTACTGAAAAAGTCCTTCAAAGAGTAGTTTTATTACATATTGAGCTCGAATTACGGGATTTGAATTATCAAACTCCGTTTTATGCGGACTGTATCATAAAATATGAAGAAAATTGCCACAAAATCTACTTTTCAGTAGATAACTCTTGCAATTTCAAAGCAATCTCAAAAAGTAATATTTCAAAACAGATATATAAAGAAAAAAAATAGATTTAGTAAAAATTCCAATTACGCTTATACACTATTTATAAAGTTAATTCCATTAAAAGCATACAAAAACGCAACTTCAATGGACTGCAACTCGAGATAGCAACCGTTTAAGCTTATATTTTTTAAGCCGAAAATGATTCTTTTATTTAGTTTTATCACGTTTTATTATAAAATTTATTTCGAAAAATCATAAATTTTTTCCTTGTATACCTTCATCCAAAATTTGACTTTTTCGAAAAAAGCTGATAACATCATGAAAAATACAGTAACCGCGCTATATAAGGCTACATTTTCTACGAAATTTTTTCAGCCATATATAACGCGTAGCCTTAACTGGCGCGGGTGACTGTTTTATAAAGAAAACGATCACATAGGGCAGATAATATATTATTGTAGTGCCAGCTAATTAATTTGACATTTTTTAAATAAAATTATAAACTTTTTAATCCTACTATTTGATTTAACAATCAATAAAATAAAAAAGTAAAAATGATCAATATCGCCACAAGATAATTAGGTCAAAAAAATTTATTACAGTACATAATTTATATAAGTATTCGCAAAAGCAAAAAAGAAAGCATTCGACAGGAATCGAACGCCGGTGTCAAGAGCGATAACTGAAGGACAGAACCACTGGGTCATTTTATCGCACCTACTACTGGTGTTCTACAAGGGTCAGTGCTTAGTCCCCACCTATACTCGTTGTATATCAACTCACTACCGCATCTCCTACGTTCTGCCGCTACTGGTGCTACTATGATCTCTCTGCCTGGTGAACCCAATCACATCGCTATCAACAGTTTGTTGTTTGCTGATGATGTTGCTATCTTTGGTTCTAAATCTGATGTCCAAGATATGCTCAATCTTGCGGCAGACCATTCGGTGTCTCTAGGCTATCGGTGGAAACCGTCAAAGTGTGCGGTTCTTGGTTCTCCTGCTGCTATCACTGGTGATACTCTCAAGCTATATGATGAATCCCTCTCTGTGGTAGAGGAATTCACGTATCTTGGTATGCCCTTCAGGTATAAAGGTCTATATGCTCCTGGTATTCAGTCTCTTAGGGCTGCTGGTGCTGTTCAAGTTATGGCTTTACTCAATTCGGTTGGTGTAAACCGCACTGGATTCTCACTGCTACTATGCTCACGTCTGTACAAGGCCTTCATCCGTCCTAAGCTCGAGTATGGATTGGCTATTTCTCATCTATCATTTAGAGATTTTAAAGCTCTCGACGATGTTCAGAACCGACTGGTTGGCATGTTTGTGGGTGGTTCGTGGTTTAATGTTGCAAAACATATCACTTGTTTACCCAGTATGAAGCACCGCTACAACGTACTGGCTACTCGGTACGCCTTACGTGCTGATGCTCTCCCCACGGATTGTCTCCTGGTGCTGCTGCGACAAAACCTTTCATATACCCGGTTAGATAAATACATTTGTCAAAACCAATTGTATTTGTCTTTGCCTGATCCTGTTCCTTCTGCTTCCGGCTTAACTGCTGTTTTTAACAATTATTGGCAAGAACAGGTTGATAGACAACTGGAATCTGCTGCTATCTCTGGATCCCACACTTTGCTACGAGCCTGTCGTCCATCTGTCTCTCGTCCAGATCCAATCCTATATTTACCAATTGGTAGATCTGCTCGAAGTCGGCTGGTTCGATGGCGTCTTGGTCGTTTTACCAATATGCGTGAAGAGTGCTCTTGTATGTCCCCAATTGGGGTTCATATCTCTCGTGATCACTTCTTGTCCTGTCGTGCTCTGGATGGTGAACTCCTGGATGCTCTTCCTTCTGCTCCTCTCGGTGTCAATAAGATTGATCATGCCCTCAACTGTCTACCAGTCAACCCGTCCTCTGGTCCTCCTCCCTTTTGGTCGGCGTTACTATCTTTGCTTCACGCAATTGACTGTATCACTCACCCTCTGGCTGTTATACCACCAGATCCTGATCCCGGATCATTATGGTTTACTGACAAGAAGACTCAACATTGATGAACAATGAGTGTATTGCTTTCTTAGTGCGGAACCTCGGTGGTAAGTAATTATCAAAGTCCCCATCCGTTGGTATCCCTCAAGATCAATTTCACTTCATTTCATAATCTCACTGGTCAACATCTACTGCCACCATCATTTTCCCTTTTAATTTGTATAGTGTCCTGTAAAGGGTTTTTTATTTCTGTTCACTCCTTTTTCTTTAAATTTAAGGCTTATGCTCATATCGAGTGCCCATTTTAAATTTATATCAATAAAAACCAAATTTCTTAACCTGGGTCATTTTATCTTCTAAAAATGGAATTTTTTATAATAAAATATATAGCTACTAAAACAAGAGATCACGTGACCCAAAATAATTCTTATATTTATATTTTCCACCAATTATATTCGCTATAAGAAGCTCCGCCCGCGGTAAATAAGGCTACTCTTAAAAATATTTCAGCCTTATATAGAATTAGGCTATAAGTGTTGTAAATATATATAATAAGCAAAGTAGAAGTACGTGAGAATCTGTAAGTCTTTATTATATATAAAAAAATGAGATGGGGAATTGAATGAAGGGTGAATGTCTACTGCTATTTATATTTGATTTAAGGATTGCTTACACACCAGTCTAGAACGGTGTTCTCATACTAAATTTTAGTGTCAATCCTCACTTATGCTAATGTAATTAAATTCAGATATGGATGATCAGTCTAAAGTCTTTAGTTGCTCTTGGCAACGCTTAATTATTATCATTCTTTATTTTCTATCTTTTATCATAAGTCTAGATTATCAGAACTTAGCTTATGTGATTATCAGGTTAATTATTTATTACGTTGATATGACGCATATGCTCAATATGTTAAGGCATAGTTAATTGCCATATTTAAACTACGATTTCAGGTACATTATGTGGAATATACTATGGATGATAGGATATTCACGGAAAAAAATATAAAACAATAGAAAGTCAACTAGATAATTGTAGGTTTTTATTATCAAGTTAACCGAAATATATTCTACTGAGGAACTCTCCTTTGATAGGCAAATATTCCTCTTTATATAGTTTTCTATGGATAAATGTTCTAATACTAGTGTCGCTTGGCATCTCTATAGATTATTAATGATACACCAGATCAAGTCAGTTAGCATCTTCTTTATTGTGCTAAAAGCTATCTCAGATAGCTAGTCGTATACTAAAATATGATCTTAGTCTAATATAGAGTAATCATTTACTTTATCCGAATATTAATTGGTCTTTTACTATAAACTGTCAAGATCTTATATTTCGGTGAAATAGTTTATTTTAGCTTTGAATTAGCATATCCTATTTATGGTATAAGTCTATTCAAATCTGCGGTGCTACAACTTTAACATCAGATGAAATGGAGATCAAAAGTGGATATATTCCACACATTATGTGTGCAAATACAACAATAAGGCTATTTCCCTGCTTAAAAAAAAGTTTTTGGAAAACTTCAGCCTTATATAGCGCGGCTACTGTAGCACTAAAGTGACAAATAATATTTCAAATAATAGGTATTTTATTGCTTTACGTGTTTGTAACGTTAACTTTAAATTCTATTATAAAAGTATTTTTAGAATCGCTAAAAACTAATTTTTATGTTTTTGCTTTTTTTACAAAATTTTTGGTGATAAGCAATTTCAATAAGTATATCATTAGATATAAAATTAAATTCCATGTTGAAGTCACTTAATAAAACTAGCCAAATTACTATACACTTTTGATGTTAATTTCGTATTTTAAAATTTCAGGATTGCTCTTATCAATTTTTTCATCATCAGAAACTTTTTATTTTAAACCACCGCCACACCTGATATGTATGAGAATTTATAGAAAATTCATCGAAATTGTTACTTTTTGCAATGCAATGGTTTAAAAGGAATGTTCAAATCAGAGACCACAGCAATTACGAATAGAACAGCTAATTGTCAAATTGAAAAGAGGTAGTAAAGTGGGGTTTCAATTTAAATGATTCAATTTTCACTGAAATTACATACTAAAAACCTTCATAATCATAAAATAACTCAATTTGCAAGTATTACTCACAGAGTTTATGCCACTTGAAATATTAAAGTGCAGCAATAATAAACAGATACTCAAAGTGAACACAACAACAAACGCATGCTAAAATACAAAATGCTTTATTATTTTAAACCAATACATGTCGCGTGAACGATAGCACTCTTGATCACAGTGCAATTGATTACACAAATGACATATATACCAAGAAGTATTTTATCCAATTCAATAAATAATAATAACAAAGATATTAGGCTTCGTCAACTATTCCCTTGTATCATTAGCTACACTACCAATGAATAAGATTATTTTAAGCACACATAGAACTCACATTTTAAAATAAAGGTTACCTAAATAGATATGGCTATAGCCAATAGCTCTCAAAATGCCCACATTGCCACACTTGACACACAACCCTTTATGGTCGATGCTTTGCGTGATTTATCCCTTAAATATGATATCAATAACAATAACTCAAAATTAGAAGATTACTCCATTCAAGTCCGATGATATACAAGTTTTCTGAATCACTATAAATATTATCCTTATACGTTTTCAATTATATTTAATCTCCAGAAATGTTTTGTAATAAACTTTAGCTAATTATAATTGTATTTCTATCGCTTTTATTTTTATATAATATATATATTTTTTGATTTTAATAAACAACTTCGTTATTTACTGCAGGATTTACAAGATTTTCTCGTTTATACCGTTTTAGCCATACTGTTTTAATCCAAATAAATAAATTTTATTACTTAATTATTATTAAGACTGTAATAAAAATCAAGAAGTTGCTGTCAATTGGGATATGTAGTGTGTAAATTATAAAATTGACTTTGATTCTATGATTGGCGGGAGAAGTTGGTGTTACTAATTGTAATTGCTATCAAAGTCATTTTATAATGATTTACATATATAATATATATATATATATATCCCGATTGACAACAGCCAATTGATTTTATCATAAGTTTTGTAAGCATGTTTCATTGTAAAGTAAACCATCATCTGCGTACATTCGAACTCGTTTTGCATTAGTTCCATCTTCTTCAATTGCTTCTAGTGTCCTTCTATACTGGTCATGATTGCGTTTGCATACAATCAATAATACCTGGACGGTCTTTTCTTCGTCATGTATCTCACTTTGGGATCGAAGTTCGATAGAGATTTTATATTAGTATGTATTAGCATATTTCGTTTCAGAAGTTTAATGTCTAATTTGTTAAGATCTGTAATATTGCAGTAGTAACAAAAAAGGTAGATAATATACTTGTATATACTATTTTTGTTATTATACATTGGCAACCACTGGGTGGATGAGGGATAATAGTAAAAAGGCAGATAAATTTACAAGAGATCATAGAATAAATTTCTTGTAGCATTTAACTATGAAGTGAGGCAAAGTTCTGCATAAATGAAGCATGAATCGTTGACTCATTACATAATTATTTATTCGTATCAACAGTACTTTAATTGATAATTAGATAAAATGTACTTGTTTCACACAAAGAATTCACAAATAAGATCATATCATAGTTTGATTAATTAACAGCTGTTTTGAAGGAGTTTAGTTCAAGTTTTTTTTTTTTTAAAAAAAAAAACCTTTCTTCCTCGGCTTAAAAAATACAGGGCAACCGGAAACGTGCTCGTAATCAATGGGTATTGATCCAAATGGGCTAAAGGTATTAAGGTACACACTACAGCTGTAACAGTATTCAGAATTAACATATTTTTTTTGGCTAAATCATAGTAATAGAACCCCTACTTTTTTTCAGTGGGAGTATTTCAAAAAAAAAGCCGTTATTTATTAATATTAATTTCGTTAGGAAGAAGATATTTTTTATATAATATGCAAATTAAAATTTAAATGATGGCTTCAAGCTGACTTTTGAACCATTTTTTTATCTGATCTTCAAAAGCATCTTTTGACATTAAATTTCTGGTAAATGGAAATGGATTGATATTATTTTGAGAGCTACTTTTCTGTATAAGATTAAACACAAAAGACATTACAGCTTGTATAATCTTCTCATTGTTTTGCTTTGCAGCTTGCTGGGTTACTAAGTTGATGAGCTCAACGATTGGATTGAGTTGTTTATTGGATTCTAAATCTTGGATAACTTGTAATATAATACTTAGTATGTTTAAAGCACTAGGCGCTGATAGTGTAGGGGAAGTTTGGGTAGTAAAAAGGGCTAATGGAGTAACTGATATTGTTTTGGTAACTGTCACTGGTTGCAAAGATGTTACTGTTACCATAACTATTTCTGATTTTGTAAGAACTTCAGCGGCCTCTTCAGGCGGTAATTTAGTTGCCGTAACAGTAGCATACTCATTAACAGGAATTGATGTTATAGTAACATACTCTTTGCTAGGAGTTTGTGTGATTGTGAAGTTATTAAATATGGTAGCAGTATTATATATAGTAATAGTTTTTGTTTGCCCAAAAAGATCAAGCAAGTCTGTGATAGTTGTTTTTGTATTAGTATCAAGAGGTGTAGTTTGTTTTTTAGTTATTATAATTGTGTATATTTCAAATGGTCAAAGTGTGTGTTAATAATACATCTTGTGAAACAGAATATAGTTTAGCATTTACATTTTAATGGCTCTGCTGTTTCTGCATCAGTTTCTAAAAATGCAACATCGCCCAGAGAAGCAGGTGATAAACTGGCAGTGTATTCATTGGAATTTACAGATTGTGATGCTTCAACAGCTGAATTGATACTAGGGAGCTTAGTTAACGATTTTGAAACCTAAATTATAAATTTGATGTGAGAAAGTTTGAAAGAGAGGGGGCGTAATTCATCTTACACTTTTAACAAAGAAACGTCTCAACGGCACTAAATCAACAGCAAATACTAAGGAGCCAATCTGCAGTGAAAAATATATGAACAATAGTATTTTCATTCTTGTATTCTAAGTTGAGAAAAAAATATAAAAAGAATGATATCCCCATATACGTTATAACTTTAAATTTAAGCAAGAATGTTTAAATATTAACTCACATTCTTGAACTGTTATTTCAAGATTAATGCCTCGCATCTTGATATCAATGCATGCCTTCCTGGTATAGTGAAATGTTGTGTATCAATATTTGATGTAATGGTGTTGAATATGTAATTTTATTATCCGATCAATACTGTAAGTGATTCATGAAAACAAAAAGGTCAAATCCCAAAAATCAACACAAAAAAAAAAAAAAAATAGAATGAAAGAGTTGCTTCTAATGGTCATTTTGTGCATTTTTCTTTTTGATAAATACAATGTTTCTACTTTCAAAAAAAAAAAAACCTCAAAAACAAGCACTACGTACTAGTGAGTATATCTAAATGTCATAAAATCTTCTTAATATAATAATAACATTTGCTTTTTGTTCTATAATCGATCTAATTGTATTTTATTCATCTTTTTCTTTGTATAGTTAAAAAATATAAGATAAAAAAAACTTTGTTGTGTTAAAAAAAGTGTAAATAAGAAAGTTTGATTTAATTAATTTACGTAGAGCAAAAGGGAAGGAGATTGTTTTTTTTTAAAAAAAGAGAGAGAATATATGAATTGGAATAAAGAAAAATGTGAAAAAAAAGAAATATATATAAGAATAAAAAGAAGTTTCAAAAAATTTACAACTTGACATTCTTTCTGAGTAATTCCTTGTAACCGGCAATGGTACCTTCGAAAGGCTTAACATGGCCATTTTCACAACGCCAAATTTCCTTGGCAACTTGAGAAATCAAACGGAAATCGTGAGAAACAAGCACAACACCACCAGAGAAACGGTTAATGGCATCGGCAAGGGAGTCAATAGACTCCATATCCAAGTGATTGGTAGGTTCATCCAACAAGATAATGTGAGGACGGAGAACAGCTAATTCAGCAAACACAAGACGAGACTTGAGACCATCAGAAAGAGTGCTAATAAGAGATGTTTGATGAGCACCGGTCAAACCATAACGACCGAGTTGGCGACGCCAGTGTTCAAGATCAGTGGATTCACCAGGGAACTTATTACGCATGTAATCGATAGCAGAGACAGTACTATCGAGTTGATCGTTGGAGTGTTGAGAGTATTTACCGAGCTTCAAAGCAGTGTGCTTTTGAACACGACCACCAGTACAAACAAGCTCGTTATCCATCAACTTGAGCAAAGTAGACTTACCAGCACCATTGGGACCGACCAAGGCAATACGAGAATCCATATCAACGCCCAATTCAAGGTTTCTGTAAAGACAGTTAGCCATGTTACCATCATAAGAGAAAGAGACATCTTGGAAAGCAAGAACGGGAGGGGGGAGCTTGGGGACGTCAGTGAAGGAAAAGGTGAAAGCCAAGGGATTTTCAACCTTTTCAATAAGACCAG
The DNA here is from genome assembly GCA_016758945.1 of Mucor plumbeus. Classification (NCBI taxonomy): domain Eukaryota; kingdom Fungi; phylum Mucoromycota; class Mucoromycetes; order Mucorales; family Mucoraceae; genus Mucor; species Mucor plumbeus. The sequence goes on from JAEPRC010000244.1 coordinate 9,503, forward strand.
CAGCCTCCATTTTATCAATAATCTTTTGCTTAGACTTGGCTTGTCTGACCAAATTAGCATAAGTACCAGCGGAAGCAATGAACTTCTTGATGTGAGCAATTTCTTCTTGTTGCTTGGCATAAGCCTTAGCTTGATTGACTTCGTTTTCTTCCTTGGTCTTGACAAAGGTATCGTAGTTACCACCATAGTAAGTAAGCTTACGCTTGTGAGTCAAATGCATCATGTTGGAGCAGACACCATTCAAGAAATCTTGAGAGTGAGAAACGATAACAAGGATACGATCGTAAGTCTTCAAGTATTCTTCAAGCCAGACAGTAGCTTCCAAATCCAAATGGTTAGTAGGTTCATCCAAAAGCAACAAAGTAGGCTTAATGAAAAGGGCACGAGCAAGAGCAACACGCATTCTCCAACCACCAGACATATCCTTGGTCATCTTCTTCATTTGCTTGCTATCAAAACCTAAACCAGACAAAAGAGTACAAGCTCTGGTTTCAAAAGTAGCGGGATCCATCAATTCAATACGTTCATAGATATCATCCAACAATGGGTTATCTCCTCCATCTTCTTCACCGAGAAGATCCTCAACTTGCTTTTCGAGACGAGCAACTTCCTTTTGAGCAGAGGCAATGACAGCTTCAACAGCATTTTGGTCGGAAGGTTCGGCTTCTTGATTCAAAAGATAGATCTAAATTGCAAATTACATGTAAGTAAACAATTCATTTTTTGGGCACATACACCCTTTATTTCTCTCGTTCTCTCTCTCTCTCTCTCTCCTCTTGCTTTATATATACTTACATCGATATGTTCAGGAATTTCGATATCACGACCAGCAATAGATTCCAAAAAGGTAGATTTACCAGAACCGTTAGCACCAATAAGACCATAACGTCTACCAAAATTGAGTTCAATAGAAGCGTTATCAATCAATACACGACCATGGAAATTGAGAGAGAAAGAATCAATCTTAATATCTCTACTTCTCTCTTGAGAAGTGTAAACACCAGTAGCAGTACGATCAGTACTGATTTTGAGGTTACCAACACCTAAATCTTCAGAAGAGTTGTTTTCTGAAGCCATTAATGGTGTGTTCTTTCCAGAGGACAAAGGAGTTCCCTTCTTGGCAGCTCTAGCTGCGAGACGCTTAGCCTTGGATGCAGAGATATTTCCACTCATGTTTGAATAATCTATTATATAAAAAAATGTAAAAGAAAGATATAGAAAGAAATCGACTTGCTATAATTACCAATATAACTATCTTGAAAACTTTTTTCTTTAAAACCAATGTGACTCTTCTGCTTAAAAGTTTTAATTGGCTTGCAATCGACACTATATGTTTACTGCTAATACTTTTTTACTATGATGATGTGTGTGCATTCTATAGTAGGACCCCCTTAACTTTATAATATGGAGTAAGATCTCTATCTTGTACAACTTATTCCGCAGTATATCTTTATTTTTAGTTACTTTAATCACATAGAAAAATAAGGAGGTGGTTCCAACATTTCAAAATGTTATATTTGATTCTTTTCATTCAATGATTTTTACAAGGTAATGCGACATTAATTAGGCAATCAAATACCAAAATTATCTTCAAGACAAGCATAAATCGAGTATTTGCATTTTTTATTCGTCCAAAGAGTATAAAACTTTCTCATTTTAAGATTAATTCAAGATAAACTACTTTTTTTTTTTTTTTTTTCAGGCCAGATGAACATTTGATTCTTGAAGTTAAATATGCATTTATAACTCTGATTGTCAGTAATTTTTTTTTTTTTTTTTTAAAAAAAAAAAAATGAAGGCAAAAATCGTTAATTTTTATTTAACTATGTCAATCATTAATCCCTATCTTTAATTTCCATTCATTTTCTGTTGTTAAGAAATAGTAAAATGAAAGCGCTCCGCAATAAAATGCAAATTATCAATCTATTTTAGGCATTTTTTTTCATCAACATGCATATATAGTTTATTTAGTACATGTTTGAGTAAATCCTTATACAACTTGTCCACTAAATTCTACTGCATTTTTCACTTTAATTTATCACTTCAAATACATTTGGAATTTTAATTGAAACATTATTGTCTCAGACTTATCAAGATAAAACTTTTTCATTTTGATGCTAAAGGGCACGCACAATAGCCCGAAACACAAATAAACTCTTTATTGCAGACCGCAGTTTGTATTCAACAGTGCAACAGGCCAATGACGACTGTAGCAGTTACACAACCTTACCCATTTTCCAATTGTGGCTTTTTTTTAGTCTACAAAATGGCGTTTTAGTCTGGAGCTGTCATATAAAACAGTTTGATTTCTTTGACAGAGGATCCAGTTACAAGGCTATAATTTAAAGTTTACGAAGCACTCGAGAATGTTCAATATTTTTATGCCTAACATTAATTTGCTTAACTTATATTCAAATTGATTTTGATTATTAAACTTGACATAAATTTGGAAAATTGATTTACTGGTTGCCGATCTTCAAAATCAGAGCGTGCGATCTTTTCTATATGTAACAGTATATGAAAAGTCTAGCGATATACCTCAGATGCTATAAAGTGAATATAGACTAATTGTAGTAGGTTACCTGTTCAGGAAAATGTTTCGGTTTCAGAAGAAGAGGTGCAGTAGGTAAACTAATACGTATCGCCCAACTTAAAACAAACGTCATCTGTCTAGGCAAATTGATTAACTATTGTTACTTCCCAAGAGTTAATTTTTTTTCTTACTCAATCAGAATGTAAATAAATACACAATGTTCTTAATTTTACGAATAGTTTATACACAAAGTAGCCTTTCATTCTATTTGATATTTCATCCCAATTGATAGTATATTTATTGCTAAACCAATCGCATAGCAAAAAAAGTTTATTATATTTGGTAGCCTTGAATTAAGTACATTACTCCAACACTAAGAAGCCTACTTTGTGATTGTTTTAAGGAGAACTAACAATTGTATCTAATTATTTCATTGAAATCCAGGTAAATCATCATTTAAATAGTATTTCTAAGTGTCTTCGACTATTTCTAATGTTCATGTGTATACCAAACAATTACTCTCGTAGGAGACATACCCTCTACCAACATATCAGCTTTTTGGGTCAATCCTTTCACCTGAAATTTAGCCTTAATCTTTGTTTTACGAAAAATGGGAATCCAATTCTAAACCCTGCGATAAATATACAGATTATTGAGTTTGAAGTACTAAATGGTAGTATATGTAAGAAAAATGGAACAAGCAAATTTAGTCTCCAAATACGTAACAAATTGCATAGCAAGTAGAGCTAGCTTGTTAGATGTCTTACGTACAAATAGCATTTTCGCATCAAATGGTATAAACTTTATATAACTTTTTTTTCGCAAAATCTCCAGTAAAATTGAAGTGAGGCGTTTAAGGTTTTTCAGTATTTTATCTATAACTTTAGCTAAAAGCCTGATTTTTTATTTTGCCATAAGATATACGACATAATAATCTACAGATCAAGCTGCATTTTGCTGTTGTAGCTACATTATTCGCAGGGAAATTAAAAATTTGATGTGTTTTTTTGGATCTAAAAAAAAAAAGAACCTATTGAGGTATGGATGAAAGATTAATACAAAAAAGTTAAACAAAAAAATGTCAGAAAATTTAATGCAAAATCAAATAAAAAAAAATATATAAATATCTATCAAATCCCCTAAAAATTGCAATGCCTTTTTATTCTACTTTATTTTATTTTATTTTATTTTATTTTATTTTATTTTATTTTATTTTATTTTATTTAACTAACTACTGTTATTTTGGGTATAACGAGCTTTAAAATAAGTAAGCCTTAACATTAGTATAGTTTAACTTTTCTTAGAGATATGAGAGCTCAAAGCTTTTACTTTTAATAGCGAAATATGTGTAAAATCTGAAAAATTAGCACTAAAAAAGCTGTACCAACTGCAAAAAATAGAATATTTTCGGATACTCATTTTTGGGTTAAACTTAAATACCTCAATTACATTAACATATAATGTTATCTTTGAGGATATTTAATGGAAAAAAAGAAGTAGGTTATGGATGAAAAGCGAGGTGCAATTTTTAAGGGTAGTAATTTTTACCTGTTTTTGAGTTTTTGGTGAGAAATAAAATAAACTTAGGAATAAATAGCATAATACGACTAACTCAGGTCTATTTAATAGTTTTTAGGGTACGTATGAAAAGTACTTAGTATGAGTTTAATTCTAGAAAAGAGAACACATTCTTGAGGCTGAAGATTGTAAAAGCAATATGGAAGATAAAACTATAGCTTTTCTAGATTTTTTGAAAATAGTTTGAGTAAAGAAAGGGCAAAAAATATTTCTTGAATATATTTGATATTTATAGTAATTATTAAATGTTATTACTATAGCAAATTACTAATGAGATAATTTATCCACGCTTAAATTATTTGGTATGTGGGATAGAGTGATGACTCTTGAATGTTTTATGTAATATTAATTGTACAATTTGACATGATTCAATCTTAGATTCTCATCTAAGGTTCACTTAATAGTTCTGATGTGGTAAAAAACTAGTAGTATTTCACTGCAGTTGGTATACATATTCCAAGTACTGTACTATATAGAGCATCTAATTCGTTATACTGGACATATTTCTTTGCCCTCCCCCCCCCCACTAGTCCGTGTTAACGAGCTTCGGCTGTAGTCAATTTATACTATTTATGCACTGGACTAATTAGACTCCCAATTACTTCTTTCGGATACATCAGTTAATATATCGTTTCAGTATAGCCTACAAATTAAATTCATTTATTTAAAAAGAAGTTGCAATAAAATAATTCTTTTGAAAATATGTAAAAAATAAGACTTGTGTGTCAAATTTAATATCTATAAAGTCTCATTTTTTGATGTTCAGCTTTGTGAATTCTTTCATTATGCTATATGGATATGTGCTTATAATGCAAAATCTCTATTTAAGGAATATCATAAATGCATGAATTGTAAAGCAAATACTTATGCAGAATCAACAAAAATTCATGTCAAATTAATCGTCGAGGTAGATGAGTCTGATGAAATATCATATATTTCATCAATTTCTTCTTCAATAGTTGGCTGATCTGTAATTTTAGTATTTTTCAATTTAAGATTTTGGACCAAATCTCCCCATAACAAAGTTTTATCGCAATTTGGACATTTGCCCATCACCGGGATAAGTTCTAATAAGGTCGTCCATTTCGATGCTAAACACAACACATGGCTTTTCATTGCATAACAACCAGGACATTCGATATAATCGATCGTATCTCCCTATATATAAGAAATCAATAACGGGTATAATGCTGAATGACAATTCAATTGTAATTTACATCTAGTAGATTTTTGTCACATAAAAAGCAAAATTGAATACCGTTTAAAGTTCTTGTCAACCCAAATCTTGTCAAAATATCAGCATCTGGAGACAATGCTTTTAATTTTAGAATACAAAATTTACTCTCAAATGTAAATCAACAAACCATTCTCTTTTGCATCTCTTAATAAATCCTCTACTGGTCCAAGGGAATATGTAATATGTGGAGGTAAATATAAATTTTCTAGAAACAATGCCTGTAAATTTGGCAAAACAAAACGAATTTTTAAAGGCAACAAAGAAAAAGGCTTAGTTTTTAGGAGCATTTGGGCAGCCCACATTTTTGTAAGCATTAAATTGGATCTAATGGAATTCTCTTGCAATCGAGATTTCAATTCCGTAGCAATAATCTTTGTATGTCGACTAACAAGAGGTTTTTGCCATGCACATTCAAATTGAAGCGCATGTATTTTACTAGGAAATCCATGAATAATCATTACATACTGCCTAATTGATTTGATGAGCCCAAAAAGATGACTAAAACACAAAAAAAAAAAAAAAAAATACCATGGTCTATGTTTTTTTGTACGATAGGCTCCTTGAGTAATTTCACCATTATGCTGCCGTAATCGTCGAATAGGGTTTGGAGTTGATCCTACGTAGACTTTATTTTGTTGTCCTTCTTTTAGAGAACGGATCAAATAACAACTATAAAATGAGCAATATGCTGACATGATGAATTACTACGAAAAAAAAAAAAGAGAATTCTTTTAAGATTGTTGGTGTGTTTGCCTACAAATGAAGCCATTGGAAGGCTTTTTTTTTTCCTTGTAAAATGCGGACCCCTAAACACGCAAAGATTTGGGTCCCCATTGTGATCATATTTATCTTCCTTTTTGTTTTCCTTTTTTTTTTTTTTTTTTTTTTTTTTTTGTAAATACTTAAAAATGGCAGAATTTGTAAAGCTTTCAATTTTTGGTACTGTATTTGAAGTAACAACAAGGTAGCTAACTATATTTGTAACAATTTTATCTGATTCAAGTTAACACGTAATAATTTTATTGTATAGATATGTTGACTTACAGCCTGTAGGTATGGGTGCTTTTGGTCTTGTATGGTAAAATATATATAATAATTACTCTTATTTTTTTCTTTTCTTTTTTTTTTGTCTCACTCTCTAATGATATTTTATTTAATTAAACAGTTCATCCAAAGACCAGTTGACTGGTATGAATGTTGCCATCAAGAAGATTATGAAGCCTTTTTCTGCTCCTGTATTAGCTAAACGTACTTATCGTGAATTAAAATTGTTGAAGGCACTTCGCCATGAAAATGTACGGTTATAAATCAAATATTTAATACAAAAATTAACTTTCTTTTTTTTTTTAAAAAAAAAAAATAGATTATTAGTTTAAGTGATATCTTCATTTCACCTTTGGAAGACATGTAAGTTGTAATATAGAGTAACACGAAAAGTGTGTAATAATAACTTCCTCTTGTTTAGTTATTTCGTTACAGAATTATTAGGCACTGATTTACACAGATTGCTTCAATCACGTCCTTTGGAAAAGCAATTTATTCAATACTTTCTTTATCAAATTTTAAGAGGTTTAAAGTATGTTCATTCTGCTGGCGTTATTCATCGTGATCTTGTAAGACTTTTTTTTTATTCGCTTTTTATGCAAATAAACGTAACAACTAAATTTTATTTGATAATTTAGAAACCTAGCAACATCCTCATCAACGAAAATTGCGATCTTAAGATTTGTGATTTCGGTCTTGCTCGTATCCAAGATCCTCAAATGACAGGTTATGTATCCACTAGATATTATCGTGCTCCTGAAATCATGTTGACTTGGCAAAAGTATGATGTTGCTGTTGATATCTGGAGTACAGGTTGTATCTTTGCTGAAATGTTGGAAGGAAAGCCCTTGTTCCCAGGAAAGGATCGTAAGTATTGAGTGGACAAAAAGAGAAAAAAAAAAAAAAAAAAAACTTATTTTATTCTTTTTGATAGATGTGCATCAATTCTCCATTATTACCGAGCTTTTAGGTACACCTAACGACGATTTAGTTTCAACCATCTGTAGTGAAAACACACTTCGTTTTGTCAAGAACTTACCAAAGCGTGAACCTATTTCATTCAGCCAAAGATTCGCTGGACAAGACCCTCAAGCAATTGATTTATTGGAAAAGATGTTGACTTTTGACCCTCGCCAACGTATTACAGCCGAAGAAGCATTATCACACCCTTACCTTGCTCCTTATCATGATCCTACCGATGAACCAAGTGCACCTGAAAAGTTTGATTGGTCATTCAATGAAGCTGATTTACCCATTGATACATGGAAGGTGATGATGTACTCTGAGATTTTAGATTTCCATAATGTCGATAATATTGATGGTTCACAATTCTTGGGTACTCCTTTAACAGGTCCTACTATGGGCAACCCTGATGGCGCAACTGTTGATGGTAATGCTGTTCCTACAACATCTAATAACAATTTCCCTGCTCAACAATAAGTTTTTTTTTCTTTAAATGTATAAATAAAGCCTTTATCTTTAGTCTCACACAATGATTGAATTATGATGAGATGAGTAGGTTACTCCGACCATAAATCAAGCGGGGTAGAGCATTAAAAACCCTGTCAATAAATTATTTTACTTTTAAAACATCATTGCGTCTTCTCTTCTTATATAAACAAAAAATGTCTTTCCTTGCTAGAATCTCTGGTTCCATCAGACCTATTTCGCTTACTGCTACTAGATATTACACCAGCGGTGCTGTTTCTGCAGGTATATTTACATAATCTACCACAATTCCTATACTTTGAAGAAAAGGAAATTGACACGTTTTTTTTTTTTTTTTTTGTTAGAATCTCTTATTACTCGACTCAAAAATGACCGTAAAACCTACATGAAGGAGAAGAAACAACCCAATTTAAATGTTGTCAAGGGTCTTTTGAGTGATTTCACTTATTATACCAAGAGTGCCAATTTTCCTGAAGGTTCTTCAGAAGAAGAAGCTTGCATGTCAGTGTTACAAAAAGCCATCAAGCGTCGTCAGGACTCTGTAAGCCAGTATCAAGCTGGTGGAAGGCCAGAATTAGCTGATCAAGAGCGTGAGGAGCTCAAGGTTCTTCAAGATTATTTGCCCGAGCAAATGTCTCCAGAACTTATTGAGGAAGAACTTAAAGAAATTATTCATGAAGTTGGTGCTACTACATCAAGAGATATGGGTAAGGTTATGAAGGCTTGGAAGCACGATGCTGCTACTGCTGATCGTAAGGTGGTTAGTGAGATTGTAAAGAAATTATTAAATTAGATGGGTAAAAGAGATATAAACTTTTGCAATAAATTATGGTTAAAATATCAAGTATCGTTGATAGGAAACATCTTGTTTTATGAATGTAGTCAACTATTGGATTGACTTGAATTTAATAAAATTGCTTTTTTGGAAATTAAATTGATGATTGAACCTTTCTAAAATGGAATCATTACTTTTGTGAGCCTGTGTAAGAGAAACTAACCAAATTTCTGCAATTTTTGTAGATGTCGTAGATTCTGAAAGGGTACTCTAATTGAATTTTATTTGCGATTATTAGTTGAAAATTTGGTACAAAATTATAAAAGTTTGTATTATAATTAGATATTAGGCTCTGATTTGGCTTCAAGTAATAAACTATAAAAAATCATATTCAATTCCTCCTTATATGCACAAACCATTACCCAAAAACCATTACCAAAAACAAAATAAAAGTGTGTAGCGGGGATTTAATTTGAGAATCACTTCTAGATGTTTGGATTCAATGTTTTGGCATTTTTAATTTTTTTTTAATCTTTAAAGGATTTTTAGTCAAAGATCTATTGGTTTAACAATAAAAGTGATATCTTAAAAAATATGCAATATTCTGCTCTTTAATTGATGCAACTTTTATCATACATATTAAGTCTACAAAATGGTTAGATAATAAGCTAAATGTAGTTTTTCAGTTTTATGTACAAAAATCATAAAACCTGGGTTTTTAGCTTAAAATAAATAGTATCATTGGATGCAGAAAGTTATTTAGATGGTGTAGCGTCAGTAAACACTTTAGTAAAAAATCTCATTTTTCGGGAGAAAAATTGAGTTTAGTGAAAATTGAAATTTTAGACGAGCTATTCTAAGGAAAAAATCGAGTTGAAATTAAGATCTGAAAAACAATGAGCTAATATAATAGGATACATCTACTAAACCAGAGAAGCTATTTGGTGTGTTTTTGAGCAATATCCGTAGTTAATAACCACATGAAATCGCCTTTTAAAAGTGTAGATTTTGATGATTTTGGTGAAACAATAGCATTGTGTTATACGTTTGATTTTAAAATTTAGTATTATCCAGGTTTTTTTTAAACGCCAACAGGCTTTCTTTGATGTATATTTTTATATAATGTTATAATTTTTTTTTCATAATCAAATATATAAGCTAAAATTCAATAAAACATCTTTAAATATAGCATTTATGAAGTAAAATATACCAAGTTGCATATCCCGATCGCTAAAATGGCTCTAGCAATACTCGATAGGTCTAATTGTGCACAAATTTTATAAAAATAGTGTTTACAATGCTGCACAATGCTACTAAAAAGCTGGAAACTTTTGGAAGATGCGATTTAACTCGACATTTGAAATTCAAGAAATTAAGCAGTTGCATAAATTTAACCTCAGTTCAAACTTTTGACAATATTCAAAGGTTTCTAATAGGAATCTAAAAGACGTCTAAATATAATCAATCATTTAATGTGTTTAAAGGCTATGTAATGTATATGTAAACGGGGTTTTGCTTGTAAAAATTTTTAATTAAACAATGTTCTCGATTGCTTTAGTTGATTAGGTATGCTCGTTTCGCAATGAAAAGTAAAACTTCTGACCTCTTTCAAATTTCTGGTGTTGATACAGAACAAAAAACCAACCCAATTGAACTAAAATCTATCAAAAGTTACAAAGCTTCTTAATATTGAATGCAAAGTATTATGCTTTTCTTAGCACTAAACAAAAATGCAAGATTTAACATGACAAACGCTTGAATTCCATATTCAGCCGCCGCGCATTAGATTAATGCTGCGGGTGCAATATCCTGAAGCATTTATACATAATGATTTAGGATTTATATATAAGCTAAGAGCCCAGTAAAACCCGTAGTCTTGGTACTCTTATGTATTCTTCTTTGATTATTTTATAATAGCCTTTTTTAGTTTGCCATGGAATCCATTAACCAAATGTCTCAAATTGATTCGTTGAGAAATCAAACTGTTTTTGGGTGCCAAATTTCTAGAAGCAACTGCGCAGGTACTCTTTGTTAATCATAAACCAGGTATGTATACATTCTTTTTTTTTGATAATCTACAGCAAATTGCATTAAGCGGCTACAGTTAGTTCATTTTCTCTGTCGATTTTACAGTAAATCAAAATTCTGAAAAAATCAGTATGTTTTTTTCTACTGAATTAAAGGCCAAGAAATTGCATCCATATTATTGGTTCCTTAATCCGCTTTGGCCTGCCAAGGATTTTATTTGTGTATAAAAGATAAAAAAAATTGCATAAAATCGCTTGGCTCTTATTTCTTTTTCGATTAAATATATCTACAGTATGGGTGGAGGACATTTTTATAACCACAATATTATCAACAACATGAATAATTATATACCATTAACCGAGCAATCTCAACAACAATCACAAGAGCAACAAACACACGATGAACAAGAACAAAGAAGACAGCAATATAATAACAGAGTAAGTAAAAAAAATAAACAGGTACCTAACTCTGATTTAACACTTACAATACAGTCGACATATAACCCATTCCTTCACCATCAACCAAGTTGGTCTTCTAATTCAACTTCATGTTCTGTAGCTTCTGTTTATCCAAACTATGATCCTTCTGAATTTCATTTGGATCCAATACCATTGATTGCGCCTGAATTACCACCTAGGCCAGCAGCTTATAGACAAACATCAGCTGAATTACCAATTTCAACGTCTATAAATGCCCACATTCAAACACCTGCAATACAATCATCGTCAACATTTAACGATAATAATAATAGCAACAACAACAACAATAATAATAGCGATAAAGTTAGATTAATTTACACAAAATCTGGATTTTATCTCAAATCAACTAACCCAATGGAAGACCACAGCATTCATGGGTTTTTAGCCATTTTCTCAAAATCAATGGTACTTATATACAATCAAATATAACATTATAAGCAATTAAAATTAGAAATTTAGGAAAATGTCGATATTTTGATTGCATGGATTCCAGAGTATTTAATTGAACCACACGATATTATAAAGTTTATTGAATTAGATGGAGTATTAGCTTCTGATCAAGGGTTTCCTAGCATTGATTTAAATTTTGGGCAAGCAGAAACCATGGCCATTGCATTAAAGAATGTATATTCATTTTATGTGTGTCCACCTTCACCAACAGTTCAAGGATCAATTGTTATTACCTCTCGTTCAGGGGATGTACTAAAACCTTTATGGTATTCTGCTTCAGAGCAAAATGATCGTAGTTATCAAATGGATTCAGCCACATGGCCTGGCTATGATATCATTGATATATTGAGTGCCTTCAACCCTTTAAAAAGGTAATTGAAATTACTTGTTATTTTACATTGCGACTAACTAAATACTTACCTAGTTCTAGAGATATGCAACATGTTCATTTAGTTGAGAACAATTCTACGCCATTTACATCACCAGCTATGACCGTATCAACAATAACAACTAATAATTTTACACAAACATTTGTTCCTGAAAGCTTTTTTGAAACATCTGCAAATCAGCAAAATGATCCACAATCTTCATCGGCAGATCCAATCGTAAAAGCTCTTAGTGATGCTCGTTGGACACTACTCGAGAGACTTTCTAGAATTACACAATATTCAAAGGATACAGCAGTACAAGTGTTAGACCACCCAATGGCTCGACCCATCTTACCACTACTTCCACCTTCCTTACAAACACTCGGTAGAAACTACACTGTACAAAACACACTTAATGAATATCAAATGGCATCACAATACCTCGCTCATTGGGGAGCCGATAATACAAATGATCATTATTTGGCTGACGATGTAGATGGACTTTTAAATGGCATGCCTGAATTATGTGGCCCAACGCCCATTCATACTCGACGAGAGTCTGTTTCACCAGAAGAATGGGTATTATTCTTTGATAATGAGGGTAAATTGTGTGTACCAGTTGATCATATCCGACAACTTGTGTTTAGAGGCGGTTTAGATGCTGATATTCGAATTGAAGCATGGAAATTTCTTTTGGGTATTTATCCTTGGGATTCGACATTCAATGATCGTGAAGCAATGCGTCGTAGTCGTGCAGAAGCTTATTATAATATCAAGGCAAATTGGTTTGATCATCCAGAGATTCGCAACACAAAACACTTTGAAGATGAGAAGCATCGTATAGATAAAGATGTGCATCGTACAGATCGATCTCAAGAAGCATTTGTTGGCGAAAATTTACCAAATCCTGATCCTCTTATGGCTGTTGGTACAAATGCTAATCTGGAAATTATGAAGGATATCTTGGTCACTTATAATTTTCATAATACTGAATTGGGTTATGTTCAAGGTATGTCTGATTTATTGGCGCCTCTGTTTGTTGCTATGGGTGATGAAGCAATGGCTTTCTGGGCTTTCACAGCTTTTATGGATCGTGTACAGTCAAACTTCTTTATGGACCAATCTGGAATGCATGGACAACTTAAGACATTGGATTCGCTCATTCATTTCATGGACCCTGAGTTATACAAGCGCTTGGAGGAAACAGAAACATCCAACCTCTTCTTTTGCTTTAGATGGCTGTTGGTCTGGTTTAAGCGAGAGTTTGAATGGGAAGATGTCATTCGTTTATGGGAAATTTTATGGACAGATCATTTATCGGATAAGATGATTTTGTTTATTGCATTAGCTGTGATTGATGCGCATAGAAAAACTATTCTAGAGGAATTGAACCAATTTGATGAAATACTAAAGGTATTTATGGGAATTTATGCATACATGAGCTTTTCTTTACTAATATTTCTTATAGTATATTAACGATTTAACTGGTAATATTCCCCTAGAACCTACATTGGAAAGAGCAGAGGTATTATTCTATCAATTTGAACGTAAAGTAAGAGCTATGCAACACAAGAAATCAATGCTACAAGAGCAATTAGAAATTAGATCAGTTTGGAACAGTAATGAAAGACCTAAAATACAAGAACGCATAGAAAAGCTTGATATTCCTGCTAATCTCTTGACTTTATTACCACCTCCTACTTCTACTCTTCCTCCACGAACACCTAGTCCAAGTTACAGTTTGGATAAAAAGAGTAAAATACCTAATTAGCGTTGTATCCTATAATAAAATTATCACTTTGTCGTCGAAAATGGTTCTTTTTTCTTCTATAATTAATTAATTAATTAATAAGATTAGAGATAATTGTGAAGATTTAAAGAGAAACTTGAGTATTGGTACAAAGCTTGATGATGTTGGTTTTAATATTTTTCTTGTTATGTAGTTTTCAAACGGTGCTTATCAACATAAAACTAATATATACATAATAGATTTAAGTTGTAAATTCAGCAAAATAATACTCTTCCTTTATTTATAACTGTTGTATCGTCTATTATACATGACCCGTCTGTTCTTTGGCAGTTACTTCTAAAAAAAATCCCGGAGGTCTTGCAATCACGTTTGCATTGCCGTCTGTTTATGTTCAGCTTCCTTGATGTGGCTATCCTGCCAAGAATGGCCGAACTCAATAAGCTAACATTGCTTGATTGAGGGTTCCTTATGCTTTAAAACAGCTCGCCCCAGCATATGTAGACATAGTGAAAGTTGCTATTGCAATTACATTCGCTTTACATCTGATTACGTATAGCTTTACTGATGAGATGGGACTATATGATGAGAAATATAAGGCTTATAGCTTCTTCAGCTTTTCAAGAGGTTAACAATAGCTAAGTGTTTTAAACCTTTTATATCCCAATAGAGAACAAACTCTAACTTTATCACTTTAAATTTTGCATCGTGTGGCCATCTAAATTTCTGGAAAGCCAAAGAACTTCAAGTTGAATAAAATGATTCTCTCGTAGTTGATGATGTCTTTCTGTCATATTAAACTAAGTACATCTTGCGTATGAAGGTAAGAAGACGATAAGGCACTGTATATTTTTTGGCTCCACTATTATCAGTATCTTCTTTTTGTAAAATTGTATTAAACATGTCTAGTAATGATTAGAAAAGACGCTTCAGAAACCGAGAGATCCGGTGAATGTTGGCAGCTACTATGAGGTCCAGCAAATGTACCAAACCGTGGCTCACAGGTATGTTTGTATTCGAACAAACATCGCACTTTTACAAGCTCAAAAGAAAAAAAAAACTTCACAGTAGATATGACAAGCAAGAGAAATACGCTGAAAACATTTGCTTACTACATGATGGCGTTAACTTGATACTGTACAACACAACGCATCGTAATTTTTGTCAGTTGGCTACTTTCAGATCAATTTACTGATGTGTTATATGGCTTTTTGGCCAAGTATTGTCATAATTAATACGATTTGATAATTAAACAGCTAATTCTTGCTTTGCTCATCATGAAAATAACGAACAAATTTGGTGTAACTGTGATCATTCTTTGAGTGTATAAAATACAGTACAAGCTCAAGTTTAAATTCAAGAATGTACCGCCAGAAGCAATTTTTGAACTGCAAGTGTTCAAAATGGGGGATTATGTCCTAATTAGCTTAATACTCCTTTTAGAGCTATAATATCCACAAAATGCCGCGCTATAGTGAACTAATGACAAATGATTGCGGAGGATAATCAAATTTTACCGATTCCCTAGTTCTGTCGCTATAATTGTTGTATATTGACTTGGGCGTTTGCTTTTCAGGCTTTAACTTTGATTTTACTGCAGTTTTTTTAATGTTGGTTGTATTTTGGGGTTGAGGAGTTGCCAGATAGGCCTGGCGACTTGTTACAGTCTCAGGAACAATGTTTGGATCTTTGATCTGCGTCAAAATGCCCTCCATAGGATCAAATAATTTTTATCCTCGATCATTGTAAACATTTTCCTGTCCATCTTTCAAATAAAAGTGCTTGGCATTGCATGGTTGAGAAGGTATAAAAGAAACAAGAATTACGGCAATTTGCCTTACACTTCCGCCGATTTGGACTAACTGAATCTACCATTTACACCTAACTCAATGCAATATTTGGTCTTAATTCAGACAAATATTATAATATTTTTTCACGATCTAGACAAATATTTTTTACAGACCGTCAAAATTAGCTAATCTCACTGTATTCAAAGTAATCTGTCAAAACAAATTTTGTGATACATTCTTCCATACGGTTGTACACGAGCCAAAACGTACGGGTCTTAGTTTCCTGACGGATTTATTATTTTGAGTATATATGATTATATAAACGCCTGGAGCATTATGCATTTATATTTACAGTATATTAGCTTATGTGTGCGTATATATTAACATCTGTATTTGTTGAAAAAACATGTGGAAATACATAAATTTTATTAAAAAAATTGTATGAAAATGCAAAACATAGTAATTAAATAGCATTTGGAATAGGTGGATGTGCGGCCCAAGAAGCCCAAAATGCTTCACGACAATACAAGATACCAAGAAAAGGAGGACCAAATAACATACAAAGCCAAAAGAATGAGTTGCCTAACCAAAATCGATTTCTAAACAAAGGCATTCTACCAATGACAATCATGGGTAATTGCAGCATTTGAATGATAAACATATACAACCTTATCTTATGGGTCACGATGATCAACACCAATTCATGAAATATGGATGATAAAAGAAATGTAACAAAAGTAGCATTAGTTTTTGACAACTTGTAAGATTCAATAGATTGGGCATAAACATGTCTTAATAACCAATGATGAACAGGTTTATTCCATTTACGAGCAAACTCATCATAAGTTACACTGTTCCACCAGTCATCATAAAAGTTACGATCAGCAAATCTATAGTAATTGATTGAAACGGTTAAATTTTACAACAAGAAAAAACAAATAAACAAATAAGATTTTTTTTCTTTTTTTTTTTTTTACCTGCTTAATTCTGCAAATGCATTTAAAATACATTCAAAGATAATATAGAAAATGAATAGATAATTAATCATAAACGGGAACAATAATTCAAGAATAACACGAGGCTCTGACATATTAGGGTCATAAAGTTTTGGCAAGATCCAACGTTCAGTGGTGACATAAAGCATTAAGAATGAACCAAGTGTCGCAGTTGTCTTTTCAAACACGTACCAAATACGAATCCTATGAAATTTGAAATAAATAAACCATATCCAGTTCCCTCCCTTTATATTATAAACAACTTACTTGTCTGTTCTAGGGTATTCCATCCAATATACTAAACTAGGCACAAGCAAATAATCCAAAAAATTGGCTATAGTAACATTATCAGGATAACGTGTATTTCCATGTACCAATTCCCCTTCCAAAAATGTAATCTCTGATTCCATATGTTCAATCTTTTCAGTATCAGTACCATCAGATGCAATCAATTTAGGTAATTCTGCTTTGAGTTGGCGTAAACGTCTTAATTTGACAGAAAGATCACCGTTTAAAGCCGTATATGAGTGAGTTTTCATCATCATGACAATTGTGTGCATTGTGAAGAACCCAGACTGAACCCAAGGCCAATTTCTCCAAAACGTCCAATAAATATTCACAAATAAGAATAATGCTTGACAAGAATGTTGAATAACCACGCCAAATGTTTCATAAGGTAAAATACCCCAAATCAATAATTTTGAGAATAAAACACTAAATAATGTCATTGATACCATGGTTAAATCCGATATTAAAAGAGCCAAACCGTCTTCGGAAATCAGCCGATAAAAGCCTAAACTTAGTAGAATACCTTCTTGTTCATAGCATCTAACAATAGATTGAATTACGTATAAACCCATAGCGATCCAAAACAAAGTATAAAACCCACGAAAGGCACCATTTGAGCTATCTGTATTTGATAAATCGAATTGGGTTAACCTTGCTTTGAAATAGAGTGGCCTTTGTTTTGCCAATTTGAATTGTAGTTGCGATGTATTCTTATTTACAATAGGTGGTGATGGATTATTGCTTTTTGATTCGTTTGTTACCAGACTAGGCGCTGTTGATGTTCTCGTTATTGAAGGTTGTGGTGTCATATTCATTTTCTAGAGAAAGGAGGAAAGAAAGAAAGAAAGAAGAATATATATATATATATATATATATATATATAAGAGAAAAGTACTAAGAAATACTTGGTTTGTGGGTTTTTGCTTAAATAGTTGTCATTAAATTATAATCGGATAAATATTCTGTTTCTTTTGGGTTACCTACCATGACGTTATTTTATGCTTTCACACATCAAAAAAGAAACCTCGTGTGGGGTTCAAACAACGCAAAAACCCAAAAATATTAAGGGGTAATACAAATGTGACAACTTTACCTTTTTATTCGCCATGTTTCTAGCGATATTCGGGTGAATATGGTATGTATTTGATACAGATAGTAATATATATTATAAAATATAAGTACTATATATGCTAAACGCATTAATTCCTTGCTATAAAACAATTTCCAAGACATTTATAACGCTTACTGACTAGAGCTTTAGGTTGATCCATGATTTGAATCTGAGATTCAACATAACTAATGGCGCATGGGAATTGTTGGGTTTGTTGTGCATGAAATAGACAATGATTCGTAGTAAATTGATGCTATTATAATTACGACATCAAAAAATTACTCGGACCAACGATATGATTATTCGTTCTGACAGAAGTCTACAATGATTAGCTGATACTTGAATATCAGATGACATTCTCTTCATAGCATTGAATTGGAGGTCAATCAATCCTTGGGAATGGTTTGTTAAGCTAATGCATAATTGCAGAATTACAAAAATTAGTGTGTTTTATTCTTCTTTCTCAACGCATTTATTTTGGTTTGATTTATAAAAACGAATGAATAATTGTTATATTCTCTATTTAAATACAAAATCAAGAACCTTGAATGGATTTCAAGCCACGTAGAATACTTTTAGAGATATATCAGTAGAATTATTATCTCCTTTTGTCCTGCAGGGACCCTTAGAAGCATATAAATTGAGCTGGCAGTAGCTTTCGATTCATTCTTCTCCCACCTTAGTTTTTCAACCAATAAAAATAAAATATAAAATACAAAAGTGCGCTTTAGATGTCCCAATTAAACACACTGTTTTTATATTTTGATTTACCTTCTGATATGAGCTAAAGTAAATTCCTTAAAAAAATTGACTTTGAGTTGTTATTGTTTAAAAGTCAAAAATTTGGGTCTTACTATTTCCGCAAAGAATTAAAACCACAAGCACTTTCTAAAAATAATGAACCTTATTTACTTGTTTTTAGGGATGTTGTCGAGCCCAGTTTGTACTAGTAAATTTGGTTGGTGAAATCCGGGTCGACAATAATGCTACTTGTTTTGAATTGCTTTAAAATATATTCAAGTATCAAAAAATTTGAAGCACTTTTTCTTTAAGAACCTTTGATCTATCAGAATTAGGAGTTACAGAATTACCAGTTTAGAGCATTTGTCAAACCATGATGTTTGACATGCAAATCATACAATGCTGCATTTCTTGCGTTTATCATCATGCTACTAAGGAATTATAGAAGCATAACTCTATTATATTCACACAATATCCACATGTTCATTCTAACTATAGTAGCATTCACATTTAATTCACTTATCCAATAAGTATATAAACCCTCTCTATAAGCTCATAATAAAACGGTACTTTTTCATTTGATCAAAACACAAAATTGTGTAATCACTCATGAACTGCAAGTAAATTAAACTAGCGTATCAAATGCCTTTTGTACGGTTTTGAATTCTGTATTCACTCAAATAAAAGTTAAAAAGGTGTTGACATTAAATTTTGAGTAAAATGCGACTGGAATTTTAGAATTATTTTACAGGTACTGTATACTGTATATGCTATTTAAAAATATGAATCAAATGTAAATTTTTTGAGCTAATGGGCGACAAAATCATCTATTGATCATGCTATTACTAAACATTTTGGTTCCATTTTTTGTAGAGAAAGCGTGATTTTTGCCAATTTTTTTTTAAACTTCAGAATTTGGGATGAGCGAATACCCATAAAAATTGGAAAGTATTTTTTTTCGTACATATTACTGAGAACATCTTCATGAAAAATTGATATTTTGAAACGAGTGAAATTGGACATCATGATAAAACTCATCAACGAGGTCTATGACTTGAATGAAAAATAACTGCTGTGTGCTGTTCATTTTAACAGATATTTTGAAATATACTATTAAAAGTTTCAAAAAAGGTTGATTTATCAAAAGATAAACGTATAAAATTATTCAAACAAAACTTATGCCTTAATTTTTTCTAAATTGTTGCGTCTACAGTATAGGTCATTATGGGTAGCTGTAAAATAATAGTGAAATTTTTGATTTATGAATTCTTATTGATTAGAAGCAAGCTAATAATCTGGGGTAATGTTTATAATTACTAATTCTTTTTGACCTATAATAAGATCCGGGAAATGAGAAATTTAAAAAATATCCATTTATTGGGTGTACTGTATCTGTATGAAATAAGCTTAACTCGAATGCATTGTGTCACAGTACTAATTTAAATAGATTGATCTGACGTGAAATTTTGGAAGGATGTTAACACTATGGGAAAAAATATTCACTTTTTGGTTTGATTTGCAGGTATATTTTCCAAAAATTATAGTAGTGTATAGCGGAATATTTGAATATCAAATTTAAGTAAAGTACAAATAAATGCTATTTTTAAAGAACATTACTATTATGGTTATAGCCACATCAAATTTGAAGCTTTAAAAATTTGAAAACTTCGAATACGCATACAGTCAAACCTCAATTTAAGGGCACTCATGGTTTCTTTTAAAAAATCCTTTATATCGAGGACCTCCCTTAAATCAAATCTAAAACACAGATTAACTTCAATTTTAAGAAAAGAATGAAGGATGAAGGCATCTAGATAATCATACCACATCCTTAATCCATAATACAAAAACCTCCTTTATATTGAGGGACCTTATATGGAGGTTTGACTGTATATCTAAATACAACTTTATATCACCAAACCAAAAAATAAATTGTCTATTATGCACGTAGCAGACATCTCACTTAATTAAAGCTTATCTTACACCGTTGTCCTTTTTTTTTGTCCCTTTGACATATTGTACTTACAGAATGAATATAGTTTGTTAATTACAATTATAACGTTACTATCATCGTCTTTGTTTTCAATGCAATTTTACCTATTAATATAGTCTAACTATTAAAATTAATTCACGTAACATGTAATTATTGTAAAGTATCTGCCGCTGTTATACATATGGAAGCAATCCCTTTTATAAAAAGGCGTGGCAAAGTATGTTTCATTATAATACATATACACATTAACAATTTGAGAAAATGTTAATTTTCTTTTGGATTGTAGTATTGATGTGAACTACTGGCAGTCTTTCACACATCAAATTGAATTAGTAATTAATAACATAAATCTGGTGTGAAAACCAGGAACATGAATTATAAAAACTTAACTACAATGAAATGTCAAAAGGGTCAATAGAAATAATCTTGCCAAAATATTACACTTTTTATTAACGATACATCCAGAGGATGTATTTATATACTTTCATTATAACTAATACTAGATTTAATATCTTAAGGATATGCTGTGGAACAACGTGGAGAACATGATGTAGATCATGTGAATACACTTTAATCTACTATAATACCGATTATAGACTGGAACATTGGATGTGCGATCTTGATATAGATATTGACACAACATACAATTTAAAATACCATATACATTTATAGACGATTGTACAACTTGATTTAATAATTGATGATCCCTTTTCCCATCAGATTTAACATAGAGAAAATCAAATTACTGCATTAGTAATTTGAATTAGAAATTTAATATAAATACCACAATGATCCATCGAACTGATGAATCCTTGCTTTACTTTTAATAAACTTAGAAGAGTTATAATTGTATTTCCCATTTCTGCTTTTTTTAATTACGTTTTGTAGCAAGTATATTTATATTTAGTCTAATATTTGAGAGAGGTAAACAATTTTATTGTGTGAATTTAATAAAATTCACCATTGTCATGCAACATATTGCATGATTAAAAAGATAAAAACCACAAATAACAAGATGTTCAATGAATTTGTTCTCCTTGAATTCAGTAAATAATGTAATTCCTTATTCCTCATAAATTTACAAGAAACTTTTGTAAATCCAATTAAAGTATTTGAGAATTTGAGTTGAACAAAACTATTTTACTACCCTGCTTCAATTTACAATGATGAGTTGTTCAATTTGCAACTACAGTCATGATTCGATTTAGTGGACTCAAAAATAAGGGAAATTCGATTTATGGGACACTTTTTTTTCCACCGTTGTTTTTTTCATAATTTTACTGCTTAAATCCACTAAATCGAATCAATGGATTAGTGGACTACCTCGTTCCACCAGCCCACTAAAACAGTGAAATATTAAGCTGTGGTTGGGCAAATATGTATTATTAAACATTGGACCAATAAAAATTTATGCTAAGTTATGATTCTCATACAGATCTAATGCTGCGTTATTAACGCTTTTACTAGAATTTAACATATAAATTTCTTGTATGTGTTCACTATGGGAAAAAATGGGAAATTGGCAATTTTAGAATTTGCAGTTATTTATTTTTTTATGTAAAATTATCATAAAGTTTAATCTTCCCAATATAATCTTAATATAAAGCTGTTTTTACAGCGAATATTATAGTAGTTTTTTCAGAAAAGTTGTAGTTTATACCTCATTTTACATCTTTTTTCCCGTAATGGTTTACTCATATTTTCATAAAGTTTGGATTCGCTTTATTATAATAGCAAATAGTTATTATTTGCTCTTTTGTTAGCCTTAATCTTTTACTTTCAGTGATGATGGTAGATATAGAATTTAAAGCACCAGATCCGCGGCTTTGATTACGCTTTTCATTGGCATTTCTTTGGAAGTCGTGAAGAAAATGCACTTTTTTATGGTACATGTTTAAATTAAAAGCCAATCATACTCTCAATTTCTATTTTCGGCCATTTTATTATGTAAGCGGTAAAATTCGATATAGTGGAAAATTCGATTTAGTGGACACTTTTTTTTCCACCGACGGAGTCCACTAAATCGAATCACGACTGTACAGTACTACATTTTCTAATTTAAAGATCCCCTACATACCATTGTTTTGCAAAAAAAATAATAACTTTAGCAAATTTTCATTGAACTTTTATATATCTCAGGTGTGGCGGCAGTTTAAATCCAAAATTTTCTGATGATGAAAAAATCGGGTAAAAACGATTCTTAGTTTTTCAAAATGCAAAATTGACAGCAAACATGTATAGTAACCTGGCTAGCTCTATTAAGTAACCTCAACATAAAATTTAATTTAGCATCTAATAGTATATTCATTCAAAACTTGAAAACGTGTCTCACCAAAAATTTTGCAAAAAAAGCAAAAACATATAAAGCAGTTTTTAGTAATTTTAAAAACAATTTTATAACTAAATTGTAAAGTTAATGTCATAAAAAAATAACGCAAAAAAATATCTATTATTTAAGGCATTATTTGTCATTCTAGCTCTATTTTTCATACAGTTATTAGCTTTCTTCGAAAAAGTCAAATTTTGGACGAGGATATACAAGGGGAAATTGACATTCTTTTCGAGATTAATTTTATAATAAAATATGATAAAACTAAGTAAAAGAATCATTTTTGGCTAATAAACTATATGTTTAAACGGTTGCTATCTCGAGTTATAGTCCATCAAAGTTGCGTTTTTGTATGCTTTTAATGGAAATAGCTTTATAAATAGTGTATGAGCTAGATTGGGATTTTCGCTAGAATTATTTTTCTTTCTTATATATCTGTTTTAAAATACTACTCTTTGAGATTACTTCAAAATTGCAAGAGTTATCAACAGAAAAGCGCATTTTGTGGTACTTTTTTTGATATTTTAAGGTACAGTCCGCATAAAACGGAGCTTGATAATTCAGGTCCCGTAATTTGAGCCTGATATGTAGTAAATTTGGTCTTTGAAGGGGGTTTTTGGTGCAATCTTTAGGGCAACAACGTTGTAAAAAGTATTCTAACATACACACTCTGACCTCCTGTATGCTCTCAGAGCACATGGATGTGCTCAAATAAGATGGTCAATAGGCTCATAGGGTCATTGATGCACTCATATGAGAGAATCTCAGATATTGACCGAAAATTTAATCAATGTAAAGTTAAATCAATCTGTGGAATATGTACATATTTATCTACTATAGATCTCCATTATATATGATTCTCACTTAAAATGCCGTTGATATGAATAGACATTAAACTACCGAAGTTATATATGCTAATTTATATTAATATAAACTTTCTACCGAACTTTGATCCTAACAATTTACTGTATACTAAAGACCAATTAACCTAATGTGGATTTAATTATACCATTATCATCAAGGACCCACGAACTCTATAAATATATTGACTGGCTACTATCAAAGAATGTATCTACAAGGGATGCTATTGGCTACATATGGATCTAGGACAATTAACTAATCTCTCTGGTGAAAACTATATAAAGAGGACATTTATTTATCACAATAAGGCGTTAGCTAGAATTTGACTTGATAATAAAACCCTACACTTATCTAGTTGAATTCTTATTGTTTTTTATAATTTTTACCGTGAATATCTAAGGATATTCCACACAATCCACTTTTGACATACCATTAAATTATATTTTCGATATAAATTTACGCAACTTAATTGTACTACATTCGAACCTCAATTTAAGGGCGCCCATAGTTTCTTTTTATATCGAGGGCCTCTCTTAAATCAATTTTAAAACACATATCAACTTCAATTTTAAGAAAAGAATGAAGGCATTTTAGGTAATCACACCACATCCTTAATCCATGATGGTAATGATGAAATTGACTATATGGAAGAAACAAACGATGTTATTCCTGTAAATGGAGAAAAATCCTAGCAAGTTTAGGTTATGTTGTTACTTCAAGTTTCGTTGCTACAAATAATGAAGATTTCAAAATACTTAAAGATATGGTAGATTTCTACTTACAATATAAAAACCCGTAATACAATGCAAATGCAATCAAATTACATTAAATGGGGTTTTCTCAAAAGATTAGAAAAAAGTTTCTGTATTTACATCTAGTAAAAAGTATTTGTACCTAAAACTGTTCTTTTTTTATTTTTGGGGCCAATAATATTTAATATTATAATAAAATAAGGGACATGTGGAAAGAAAAAGCTCCCTTGAATTGCCGCAAGATTTGAGATAAATATTGTTGCAAGAAAAAATGTATAATTTAATAAAGGAATTGGTTAAATTAAATCACACACAAAAACTAAAGAACTTTATTATGAGATGGAAAGCATCCCTTTTATATCCAAACTTCTTTAATTAAGACTAATTTAAATAAGTACATATTTATATCCAATCAAAACTATGTGATACCATAATTCCATATTGCACGATATCAACTGAGCTTTATAACATATTACACAGCAATACAGAACATGTCCTACTAAACTGTGCCATAATCTTAACCAAGATAACTACACAGAACTGTGGATGCAACATTCCTTAAATATAAATTCGAAATAAGAGATTTTAAACTGTAAAATTTGTCCATCAGTCTTCGGTGGATACAAAAACCTCCTTTATATCGAGGTTTCCGTTATATTGAGGGATGAGGGACCTTATATCGAGGTTTGATTGCATCTTATCTTTTGAAATATTTGACATGCATAATGATGGTTTATAACAAAAAAGTTTGTAATTAACCAAGAAAAAGGAGTTTATATTTGAAAGTACTATTTTCTAGCTTTTCATTAATTGACTTTTGAGTCAATATATGAGATGTTCTCATATGAGCGCATCGATGTCCTCATGAGCCTATTGACGGTCTCATTTGAGCCCATGCTTGTGCTCTGAGAGCATACAGGAGGCCATAATGCTTGCGCTTGTATTAATTTAAAATATTTTATGCTCAATAAATACTCAATTAAGCTTTTCGAGCTCGCTTATGCTCGACTGCTCTTTTGCGAACGCTAAGTAATAGTCACAGAAGGAAATGCATCTTTAATCAAGATTTGTTTCAATAATTGGTAGTAAAAGTTGAGAATATTTTGAGCACTATCTACCATTTGAATTCTGCTTTTTAAACACGCGAAAATTCGACATTAAAAAACCCAATATCGTCAAATTTCAATCCAAATGGCTTTTAACTTTCAACTATATATGAGAGTAGGTGTATATCTCAGATCTCAGACACAATAACCTAAAAGATCAACGCTCATATAGACTTACTGTACGTTAAGGAAATTATTACCAAACTGAGTCCATAGCTTTTTACTGGAGAGATTAGCCAATTGTCTTAGATTCATACGTAGCAAATATATCCCTAGTCAGATATGACCCTTGATAGTTAGCCAATCAATATATTTATAGCGTTTGTGGGCCCTTGATAACAATGATGTAATTAAATCCACATTATGTTGATTGGTCTTTACTATAAGTTGTTAGGATCGAAGTATTGTAGAAAATTTATGTTAGTATAACTTAGCATATATTGCTTTAGTAGTTTAATGTTTATTTATATCAGTAACAATTTAATTGAGAATCGAATAAAATGGAGGCTAATAATGAATATATATGTACATATTGCACATAATCTCTATGAATATTGACATAAGCTGTCACTCTACATAGGCATTGGAATACAGTATTTAAACTTTAAATTCATGGACGATTTCCAATTGAATTTCTGGACAACTGTAGTTGTATATTGAGACAAAGCAAAAATGAAATCTAGACAAAGTGAGAATTTAAATTCGTACAAATTTCAAATAATATTTGGATGAGTAAAATGTTACTTCTAGATGATAGTAGTTGCTTAATTAAACATTTATTCTTTATGAATTAGGCTCATGCTCAAAAGAACTAACATTGAAAAAGTGCAGTTTAATACTATATAAAAAGTGCAATAAGTATTGAAAAAGATAAAAACATCACAGGAGAGAGTAATATCTTATAATTATTTTCACTGTAAGAAAATAAAAAATCATTTCTTTCTAGCCCTAAGCAATTCTTTAAATACTCAATAAATATAGAGAATGGTTTGTGTCTTTGTATCATGGAGTAACGCAATTTATCATTTTTTTTTATATTATAAGTAGAATGATAAAAAGAAAAATTTTTTGTTCATTTTGTTTATCTTTTTTTTTCTTTTTTTCTATACATTTTGCTTCTTCTGCTTTTATATTGAAATTACTTCATAATTTGAACATTTGGTATGTGTAAACATTGATTATTTTAGATACTTTAAATACTTTTTAATTATAGTTTCACGGCTCTACTCTCATGAAAATATGATTAAATGCAAGTAGTAAGTATCACATCTAAAAGATGTCCTAAAGAGAGACTTTACTTATTAAAAGGTACAATATTGTCCAAGCATCCTGTATTTCTATTCAAAACCTACAAGGCTTCTCTCGCTCTCTCTCATCTGTATTTGAGCATCGTTTTTAAAACTTTCGCTATTATTACTTTTCAAGACTTTCTATTATAGTGATGTATCTACTACCTCAAGATTGCCTTTGCAAAATTTACAAGGTTTTTCCCCTCCTACTAGTCTTTGGAGAAGGTTTTTTTTATGCCTATGATCTTTTAATAGTTTTCAGGATTTACATTGCTCAAGATTGCTGTACTCAAGAGTCGAATGTTTTATTTCTTCCTCAAGACTGGTGCACCTAAATGGTATTCTGCCGACTTGTTCTGAACTAAGCACGATTAATTCGCATGCTTTTTAAGGAGCTTGTTTGCAGAATGCTTTATGAACATGTAAATAATTTCTCACACTGATATATTTATTTATCACTGATATGATATATTTTCTTATATTAGGGTTAACAAATGAACGATGTATAACTATTGACTTGTTCTAGACTGATTTTTAGACATTATTCTATTATCTTACAGGTCAAGATGGTGCAAATGTCTAAAACATTATAGTATTTTATACTCTGCATCTCTGGCTTGGCTATTGATACTTCTAAAGAAAATGATGTGAAGTTTGTTTATAATATCGCCGTATCAAAAACGGTTTCTTCTTCGGAGGTTTAGATTATTATAGGTATGTTCATTTAGGTTAACTCTTTCAGGTAATACTTGAGACGACTAATTTAATCTTTTTCAATTTTCCTCTTCATCATTTTTAAATCTCATTCTCATTTCATCCCAATTTTATCCTCACTTTATCCTCACTTTATCCTCACTTTATCCTCACTTTATCTAAATCTCAATTTCCATTATATCCGAACTTTATTTTCATTATATCCGAACTTTATTCTCACTACATCCAAACTTTATTCTCATTTCATCCCAAATTTTACTTATTTTGTCTGAATTTAAAGTAGAAATACTGTAAGTAGATACTAGTGCTCTTCTTCCACTTTCCTAACATTTTGCTAAATGTTGGCCTTTTTTGGAAAGTAATATCAAAAACAAATTTTCACATAATTCAATATTTCAAAAACTCTCTTTAGACAATATGAAAAAAACTCGAAAACCTTGTAGGAAGGTCCAATCGCCTTCCTTAAGTTCAGACAACTTGATAAACTTCTTACTGCATTTAAAATGCAGAACGTCAGTTCAAATGCCCAATCTGTAACAATCTGAGTGGTTTTACTAGACAAGGGTATTCAGTACAAGACCCCACACAATCTATTTTTGTATGCAAGTCCTGCAAAAGGCAGAATACTTCATTCGAAGTATATCAAGTTCTTTGCAGCACCATTGGCATGGATGTTAACTCTCAACAAGCTATTGAACCTTTTACAAACTTCCAACAACCTGAAACTAGCGATCCACGTGATAAACTGATCGCTCAACTTACCCAGCAAGCTCAGCAACTGATGGATAAACTCCGTCAAGCCCGTGAACAGATAACGTACCTTACAAGTAATTTTAACAAACAAAGCAAAGGCAATGACCCTAGGAACTCCAACAATCCGTCTCCAAGCATTGGCTCTCCCAAACCACAAAACTCTCCTGATGTATCTCAAGCTCCCTGGCATAATCCTAGCAAGCTAGCTGCTACTAAACAATCTCTTCTCATCCACAATCAAAAGAATCGCCATCATAAAGAAGAAATTGCTTCACGTTTCTTCCAACCTCCTTCGCCAAATCAAGGTTATAAATACCTTTACGTTCATACTAAGTCCCGTATACTTGTAGGCAGACTTCGTTCTTATCTACGCCAGATGGGCGTAAATAATGCTCGTGTCCTGGATATTCATTATCTTGACCGAAACATCGCTGCTTTACTTCTACATAATGAATACGCAGCTGATTTCCAAAAACTCCTTGAGTCCAAGCGAGTTCACTTTGTTAACAACTTCGATCCCTGGGATGGTTCCATCCTAAAAGATCCCCAATATCTTGAAATGACTAGCCAGGACCGCAGCCTTAAGGCTGCTAAACTTCAACAACAACGTTTACAAAGAGCAATCAATCATATTAGAGAACCTATCAAATATGCTGTCGCATATTATTTCCACCGACAACAATGGATTTCTAAAGAATTCATTGATCAACTTAACACCTCCCGCTATGGTCAACCAGCAGACGTTTTCGATATCGATGACATGGATGCTATTTCAGACAACTACAGCCACAGTTTCTGAGACAAACTGGGAATTTTAGTAAACCATCTCTCAATATCACTATTCTAAAAGACACAAGACTTCTATCTTAACCTGCAACCAACTTCCGGTAATCTTTTCGTCCAACAGCTCTTCCCCCCAAATCGTAATCTCTAATTTCTGATATTCTTATTATCATTCTCTTATTAACGTTTTACTTTTGAATTTTCCTAAATAACCCAATTGGGTTTTTCCTTATCCTTTTATCACTTTTGATCTGACTAGGGCAAAATAAAGCATATCAAAGATGCTACGTGCTCACTGGTCATTTTTATTAAATTATTATAAATAAAATTACATCTTTAACCGTAAGTAGATACTAAACGAATCTCAGACCTTAGATTTCAGTTCCCATGAGCCATTGTACATTCGGTAAATTTGAACAACAAGTTGGTTATCTGCTGTTTTCACCTACTGAGGTTAGTAAACGCACCAGTTCTCACCAAATATGAACCCTGCAAATAATCTTCAGTTAAAATAATACGTACTTTTCGTTTTAATCAACAGAATAGAAATTAATTTAGCCTTCCCAAATTGCTGTGAAATTGGGAAAATAAATATGCGCACATTTTAAAATGCTTTGTTGTTGTATAGAATGTTTCAAATATTTGAAAAAATTTATAAAATCAAATAACGGCTCAAAATTGAATTTTGAAGCTGTACTTAATACATAATAAATACATAAGTTATATATCTTCGTTTTATTAGCTAGCAGCTATTTTAGAGAGTTTTTTTGCATGCATTTTTTGAAAAAAAAACTCTTTTCCCCTGCTTAAAAAAATTAAAGCAATTGGAAAAATGCTTATAGTTAATGAATACTGGTTTAAATAGTCTGCAGGTTTTAACATAATATATAATGTAACTGTAACAGTATTTAAAATTAGTTTTTAACATCCCATCTATTTTCTGATATAATTGTAGACATTAGATGCGATCTTTTTTCAGTGAGTTTATAGCTTAGTAGGCTATTTAAATTTAAAATTTGCAACAAATCAGTCAAAGCCAGCATATATGACAATGGTAACTACCAAAATTATCAAATAAATGACCTTTTTCTGAATAATCAAAGTTGCATATTATAGGGTAATGTGTTTGATTCTAAAACGTTTCATAATCCAATTACAAATCACAGTTTCTTTCCTTGCTGTATAAATAACAAAAGAACTTTACAACGCAAAATAAGAAAAAAGACATGTATTTAACTCAAGCAATCAAAAGCAATTTACAGAAGCTAAAACCTGGTATGCTGGTGGATATCTCCAAAATCTATGGAAACTCAAAATTTGAACTCTTTTGGATTATTATTGCTCGAAAAACATTAAAATAACAGTTGATTAACGAAATTGGAGCTGAGGAATAGAGCTACCTGATGCCAGTTTAGAATATTTTCCAAAACACAGATCGCATTTTAATCCACCTATTTTTTACTTTTGAAACATACACTACAACAAAAATGATAGAATGCATTTAGAATTGGAACAGAGGGAATTCCCAGTGTAATATAATATAATATAATAAAATAAGTGTATAATTAAAAAATTAAAGAATAGAAAAAATATATATAAAATAATAATATGGATATAAATATAAAGATATACTAATAATAAGAAAAAAAGAAGAAAAATCAGGAAATAAATCAATTAATCAGAAGCTGTTGTAGTTGTAATAGATGTAGTAATAGCTGTGGTAGTAGGTGTTGGTGATGTTGATGGAAGCATCATGTTTGTATTATTCAAGGCATGAACTGGAGTTTTTGACAGATATATATGCTGGGCTTTTTTTTCTGTAGCATTGTCATTGTTTTCCTCCTCTTCATCTTCGAAATGCTCCTCCAAATGATAGTCTTCTTCTCCAGAGGTATCCATAACATCCGTCATTATCTCATCAAAATCCTTCTCTTCCTCATGCTTTTCTGTTTCTTTTATTTCATGTCTGGGATCAATATCAATATCAACATTGTCATTGACAATTTCCATAGGTGAATCGGCGGAAAGATGATCAATTTCATTCTTTACATGACTTTCATCCTCTTGTTCTTGTACTCCTTCCTCTTCTCCGTCCTCCTCATCCAAGTCTGCTAATACTTGGTGAACAGTTGAGATACCTTCATATTCTGATGCAGATGGTAACATTATCAAATGAGCAGGCGGTGTAGGTGGAGGAGGCAATGCTTTTGATTCTAATTCTTTTGACATATCTCCAGCCACTTGCAAATCCTCTACAGCCTTTTTCTTTTGGTACATTTCTAGCTCTTCTTGTGAAATGAAGTCTGTAATATAAAAGCGAACGTCTCTATCTTTATCAGTTGCCAAATGATACAATATATCATCCAAGATTTGTTTAGGGCTTGATTCATCTTCCATCGCAATTTCGTCAGCATAAATTATGCTTTCAATATCTTGCTTATAGCCATCTAAAGAGAATGTATATTAAAATTTTATTTTCTCTTTTAATGTGGAGTTTTGTACTTACTAATTGAGTACAATGTGTGCATGGTCCTTGAAGCTGAAATACGAACATTTACAACAGGATCTTTCACCAACAATGCCAATCTTGGTAAAAAGAAGGAAGCAAAATCGGCTGGATTGATACCAGCTTCCAATAATGATCGACATATTAAAGTGAAACTATATCACAACTTAACACTTTAAATTTTATGTGAATATATCAAAAATCATACTTACACTAGTCTAGTACGATAAGGTACCGATCTCACCAAGTCATCCAGCTTTTCCATTACATGATTCAGTAAGGCTAAAGCATACTTTTGTTGACGTTCAAACAAAGTTTCTGTTTCTTCTATGTCACCCTCGCCTCCTCCAAATTGCGACAAGTTTTCGCCATCTTCGTCTACTGTTCTTTTTACAATATCCAATATAACAGGAAACTAGATATACACATGTTAATACAAAAGATCTATATTTATACCGCTGAACAAGTCTTACAATTTCAACACCTGTTTCTCTTACTGATGCAAATTCATCATGACATGCTCTAATAGCCAATGGCAAAAGATGTTCTACAACTCTAGAAGCATCGAACAATCTTGAAATATCTCTCAATTGATTTGCAAGAATGTCACGCAAATGCCAATTATTCATCACACCATCCCATACCTCTGCCAAAATCGGAATATACTCATTTCTCGAATTTACAGCCAATACACTCAAGAATTCAGACAAATGTTCAAGAACACCTTGTTTGACATCATCCAAATCCATTAGATAAAGAGCAAAAATCTGTACAAGATCCCGTTCTGTACGCTCAGGTCCAATAATGCGAGCAATATCATGCAAAGAATAAGCAAAAGTACGACGTACTTTAAGCTGATAATCCTTGGTCAAATTCAAATAAGTATCCTTGAGATGTGAATCCCAGTATCCCACACCAGCTGTCAAAACCACGGCAGGAAAGTTGTAAGCACAGTTATGAATACGCTCTGTATCCATCTTGTACATTTGATTTGCGCTTGTTGTGGTAGTATTACCTAACGATAAGAAAAACTCTAGGAGCTCTTCAGGGACTTGACCTGGATTACCAGTTTCTTTCCAATCTTCGGGCAAAAACTTTGAAATCACTTCACCCGTGATATCAGCTAATGAATTGCGAACGTTTCGAGAAACATCGTTTTTGAACAATTCAATACCTTCAACAGCAATTGTAGTTTTCATATCTTTGGGAAGAACTTCACATAAAAGAGGTAACGCAAACACGCATGATCGACGCACATGCCAAATAGTATCAACAGATAGTTTCAAATAAAGGGGCAACTATAATAATAAAAAAAAAAAAAAATTGAGTTATTTGACCCATCATTGAGTATATACACAATATTTACAAGTCTTTCTAATGTGATTTCTGGAGGAACAGCAGTTGAAAGACTACCTACCGCTGCTGCTGCTTCTTTCCTAACATAAAACATTGGATCTGATACCATGCTTTCAACAATAGGTAATATCTTTTCTGTACAACCTTCTGGCCCAAACACTGGTGCTAAAGCAGACATCAACTAGCCTTGAGGCATTAGACACAATTATTTATAAAGATATACTAATTCAAAATTTTACCATTAAGCAGACCATTTTAGCTAAATTGACACCCCCATTATCGTAATTCTTGGTCAGTGTATTTGTAGCTGCAGAAACAATATTGTTGATCTCTGAGGTATTGGCAGTAGATGACTTTTTCTCAACAACAGCTGTTGTAGTATTATTTACAGGGTCATCAAGCACAGTTATATCCATATTATCTTTATCATTACTGTCTGATGATGTTGTTACTGCTGTTGTATTAATATCCTGTGGTTGCTCATCATCTGATTCACTTTCGTCTTTTTGCTGCTGTTGTAGTTGATTTCCACTAAAAATGCTTATTAAACCTAAAACTACACCTTGGAATATCTCAACATTCAATAAAGCTTGATGTAAAATGTATTTTTCTGATTCTCGAGGAGTATCTGCTAATTCAGCTGCCAATGTAACTACAGATTGTTGTGCAATAGATGCAAGTGTGGTATTTTGATCTAATAGAAACTCGATGATGGTATATGCAAAGGCATTTTGGGGGATATGGGATTGATTATCATCAGGATATGTTACCGAATCCAACAAAGGTGGAGCATTCTATCAAATATATGTCATTAGACCATCACATTATTTTTAATGTAGCATTTTGTTTACCTCAAAATAATAATACATGATTTTATCCAATTCACCAGCTAATGCCTCTTTGACTGAATCCTCTGTATCTTTGGCTAATTGAATAATGACTGGTAATACAGTATGCACAGCATCTTGCACACTGATCTCATGAATAATAGTTGAAATATCTCTAGTTACTACCAATCTGTTTTGCGGATATTTAATCAATTGTGGATTTGTGTTTGACAAAATAAACTTTTTTCATATACCTTTGTAAGACTAATGTGCTATTACTAAATTTGATTAGTTTTTCCAATGGTGATAGAGGAAGGGCCGTCAATAAATCATCCTCTTCATCCTCTTCCTCCTCTGTTCCTTGTTGGAGTTGTTCATTTGAAGATTGTTGCATATCTGATAGTATATCATAGTCTTGATCTTCCTCCAATTCTAACCTGTCCTGCTCTTCTTCTCTTTTGTCTGCTACTGTGTGTGAATATAAATAATTTTTTCAGTCAGCCAGCCATTTATTATGTCTTACACACAAAATTAAACACTTTTTCACCTTTTCCCTCAGTCAATAACAATTGTGATGCATCATAATAATTTTCTGGTTCATCAGCCATTATATAATTATCTTGTACTGTATATGGAGGTGGTTCTTCAATATCATTATTCGTAGTAGAAACAGCATCATCCTGGTCATGTTCCAACACCGCTACATCTCTATCTTCATCATGTACGACAATCACTGGTATTGTGGCTACATTATTATCAGCAACAACAGCATCAATAACAATGTTATCAGCCTCTTCCTTTATTCTGTCTTGATTTTCGTGAGGTATATATATACTGAGATCTATTCATTTAAAAAACCAAAAAGATTTTAGTTATTTGTTACCACGCATAATAATAACAAAAACTCCCCTTTCATAAATTTGATTTTTTCAGTTACCACTCCTCGCCCACCCCTTTTTTCTTTTGTTCCTTCTCCTCTACTACCCCTTTCTCATCATGCTTTTAATGATATAAATATATTACCTGCCATTATATACAGTTTCTAACTAGAGTACTAGCAAAAATAAACTAATAAAAAGAAAAAAAAAAAAAAAAAAAAAAAAGCGACAAAGAGTAAAAAGAGATTACCTATAGCTTTTTACACAAACAAAAAAAAAAAAAAATGACTCGGACGCTTTTAAATTTTTTCTAATGGGAACACACGCACAATAACATTAAAGTTCAGTTGAAGTAGTAACTCTGTAGCTTGATTTGTATACAATTCAAGCAAATGTGGCGACTTGCTCAGCAATTACCATATCATTCATTTGCGAATTAGATTATTAGATCTGCATATGGAGTTGGCATATATTACATTTTTGTTTCTCTTACAACACAAATATATGTTACTTCTTACAAGGTTTTAGAAAAAATATATGCACTATTAATTAGATGTTGTTATCTCATACTAAAGTAATTTTTCTTGAAAAAAAAAAGGGAGAGAGGTGGCGGGAACGAGCGGCAAAATCAAACTTAAACATACACACAAAACATTCACTATTGGATTTTGTAGTAAAGTGAATACAAAACACTACAATAAAAAAACATTGGCATATATAAATTAATCATGAAATTATATAAAAAATAAATTTATATAAATACCCTAAAATTTGAACGGATAAAAATTGTTCAAAAGCTAAGGTTTCAAATTTTTTCAACATCTTTTATGGTGTGTGAGCGCCAATATTTTATATATTTGCTGCTTATAGATCTTTGGTAAAATATATTATGTCATAATGGTATACAGAATTTGTATAATGTCGTCTAAATATTAAGTTTTTTTTTTTTTTTTTTTTTTTTTTTTTTGGCTATTTGACAATGGGTTCAATTACACAGCACATTAATACTTGTGTATCCATTCAGTCAATTACTTTTGAACCGTTCTTTACAAAATTCAAAATACAGAAAGTAATGCATATAGCCAAATTGATCCAGAAGGTCGGCATACCTTAAGTTTTTATGTATGTAGTACTTTGTAACACATTTCCAGATTTCACGACGACGTATCTATTAACACAACAATTATTGTTACCAACAGCCAGACTTCCTGCTTTTATATGCTGGTAAACAAAATTACATATAAGGCAGGTCTTTAAATTGCAAACTTTCTACAGCTTATTGCAATATAGTCTGAAAAATCTAAGTGAATCAAGAGATTGTTATTCATTTTCTCAGTTTTTCAGTTTTACGCATAAATTATTAGTTTTATTTACCTCGAAAGTAAACTCTCGACTCTTTTTGAAGCTTTTTAAACGCTTTTTTTTTTTTTTTTTTTTTTTTACTTTATTACTGAGGGAAATATAGCAAATCAAGCAAATATTTATTTAATGCTTAAATCTAGCATCTTTTTCTAATTTTTTATATTTATTAAATCGTATTTTCAGTATCTTTTGCTTGGGTTAGTATTTGCATTGTGTTCCTGAATTTTTAATGACAAAATCGTAATTCCAACGGATATTAATGCAGAAAAATACAAAATGTAGCATTGTACAGTATATATTTTAAGTTAAATATATTTTTATTTATTTTTTATCTAAAATATGTTTTTTTTTTTTTTTTTTTTAAAATGTATGTGTTGTATAAAGTAAACACAAAGAATAATTAATTGAAAAAAAGTAAAAAGGAAGCTATACAAAAGTAACGATTATCAATGAGATTGTTTTACTCAATGATCTTGGTAACAACACCGGTACCAACAGTCTTACCACCTTCACGGATGGTGAAACGTTGACCTTCTTCAAGAGCAACATCATGAACAAGTTCACATTGCATCTCTACGTTATCACCGGGCATGACAAATTTATCATCGGCATCCTCAGTACCTTCAGGGAATGTAAGAGAGACAGTAACATCGGTAGTACGAACGAACATTTGAGGACGATAGTTGTTAGCGAAAGGAGTGTGGCGACCACCTTCATCCTTGGTCAAAATGTAACAGGTACCCATGAACTTCTTGTGAGATTTAACGGTACCAGGAGCACACATAACTTGACCACGACGAATTTGTTCACGCTTAATACCACGCAAAAGAGCACCCATGTTATCACCAGCCTCACCACGATCTAATTCCTTACGGAACATTTCAATACCGGTCAAAGTAGTCTTGATGGTAGGACCCATACCGACAATTTCAACTTCTTGACCCTTGTTGACAACACCACGTTCAACACGACCAGTGGCAACAGTACCACGACCAGAGATGGAGAAAACATCTTCAATAGGCATCAAGAAAGGCTTGTCCAAATCACGAACGGGAGTAGGAATATGAGCATCAACAGCAGCCATCAATTCGTGAATGGGCTTTTCACCGATCTCGGGATCACGGCCTTCAAGGGCAGCAAGAGCAGAACCCTTAATGATGGGAGTAGCCTCACCATCGAAACCGTATTCGGCCAAGAGATCACGCATTTCCATTTCGACAAGTTCGAGCATTTCAGGATCATCAACTTGATCAACCTTGTTGATGAAAACAACCAAGTTTTGGACACCGACTTGACGGGCCAACAACAAATGTTCACGAGTTTGAGGCATTTGACCATCAGTGGCAGAGACGACAATGATAGCACCATCCATCTAAACAATGCAAAAAAAAATGCTGTTAATATTTGCTGTCAATTCACTATAAAAGGTATAAAACTCTTACTTGAGCAGCACCAGTAATCATGTTCTTAATATAATCAGCGTGACCAGGACAATCAACGTGAGCATAATGACGGTTGCTAGTTTCATATTCAACATGAGCAGTGGAAATGGTAATACCACGAGCCTTTTCCTCAGGAGCCTTATCAATTTGGTTGTAATCCATGAATTGAGCACCACCATCAATAGCCAAAGTCTTGGTAATAGCAGCAGTTAAAGTAGTCTTACCGTGATCGACATGACCAATAGTACCAATGTTAACATGAGGCTTGGCACGACTGAACTTACCGCCAGTTTCAGTAGCCATACCACGACGACCTGATTTGATTTCCAAAATCAATAAAACTTGAACAAATTTGAAACACAAAATCTACTTACCAAAGAACATCAAACGAGAAGGAGCGGAAGAGACATAAGCTTCCTTGAGAAGGTTGGCAGTCTTTATATAATATGTTAATATTTCAAATCAAGATATCCAATATTAAAATTACTTACAAACTTGTTACCAGCGTTAAGAGCCATACGAGTAGACATCATAGCTAAAACAAAATGTTTAAATGTTAAAATAATCCTGCATAGACGTAAAATGTCAAATCATTTACCAGACTTGGTAGCAGATGAAGAGATACATCTACGAGAAGCTACACGAGAGGCGGGAAGGGCGACCTTGTTTGCTGCTGTCTTGAAAGCGAACATTTTTATTTAATTATTTCAAAAAATGAAGAAAAAAAAAGGAAATATGTCAAGGGAAGGGGGAAGTTAATTAGCAAAGAAATCCAGGCCCTTATTTTACCCCGGTTCTCGATGTTTGCTCATCCTAGTCACAAAAAGAAGAAGGAAAGGTAGTGGGGTTTTAATGAAATTCATTGGAAAAAACTGTGCAAAATCTGGCATTATTTGTGTGTATATATGTACAATAATAGTTTATTTAAAATGTCTAACTGAAACTAAAGCTTTCCTTGATCTTTTAAATCTTGCTTTTCTTGTTCACTTAAAGACCAAAATCCCTTTCTTTTCTCTTGAAACCATTCACGAATCTAAGTGAATTAGAGTATTTAATATCAACATTTGTATGACATTTTTGAAACTTACTGGGGTATAACAATTTTTTTCAGTACCGAAATCTGCAAATAACACAACATATGCACTTAAACCTATTGAAAATATTTGAATAAATATTGTAAACCTTTTTTTTTCGGCATATTTAACAAATTACCTAGTGAAGCAGCCCATGATAAAACTTGAATTTGTCGTTGTCTTGGTGCAGGAGCCATAGCTTTAGGAGTTTGTAAGCGACGCTTTAATCGTTGTTGAACTTCTTCAGTAGGAATAGGATGAATTTGAGGTGTAGGATGATGTGCCATTTTTTTATTTATTTAGGTAGGGAAAACAAAGAGATATCAATCAGGAACAAAACATTTAGTTTCTTCTAATGCAAATCAATTTGAACTCAATACATAAGCCACTAGTTTAGTCTCTCCCGGAGTAAAGTGGTGGGGGGAAACAGCCCCCCCTACACATATAACACTTGCTCCCTTACATTTCTATTTTTCTCTTTCTTCTTTATTATTAACAATGTCTCAACCTCAATTCTCAGAAAACGATCAACGTGAACTCGGTCAAGTAAGTAAAAAATAAAATAAAAAAAGTTTTGTATATGATTATATTAACACTACTTTGTCTAGTTCCTTGAAGCTGAGCAAGCCAAGGCTCGCGTTCAACAAACTGTTCACTCTTTAACCGATAACTGTTGGGTAAGTTTAAAAAAAGGGATTAAATGAGGCATTCATGTGGGAACATGTTTATTGATAAAATGTCAATTTTCATTAGGACAAATGTATTTCCAAGGTCAACAACAAGTTAGATCGTAGTGAAGAAGCTTGTTTAGCAAACTGTGTCGATCGTTTCCTTGATACCAGTATGTTCATTGTCAAGAGACTCGAAGATTTGAGAAACACCGGCATGTAAATATCGACAAACCTTTACAGCTAAAGAAATCTCTTTTCCATCAAAAAAAACAAATTATGTACTATAATATTCTCTTTCTCAACTTTTTTTATTATGAATAAAAGTAAAATCAAAATAAGTTATTGTTGTAACACCTTGACCCTTTGACAGACAAATAAATTTAGCGTCTAAATTTTGGGAACCAAATACAACTAAAAACGTCAGTGGAGTTTTATGAATGCCAAAAATTAGCACATGTTTACATGAATTTACATCTCCAAACGTTATAGAGGCTATTTTGTAATTTCTTATGCTAATGAATGATGTGAGAGCTACGCTGGTAGCGCTAGCGATACATACTAAATCGCTCATATATATATGTCAAATGTCGACATTGCTTTATTTTTCTAATTTTAAAAGAATTTTAAATGCTGACATTTCCGAGTAAAACTATCAATTGCGGATATAATTTACGAATGGCTTCTATCTTTTTAATAATCGACTACTTTTCTATCTATTAATCCATCTTAGACTAGCTATAAATATATATAATGGATGTTAAGGATAGAATCTTTCATGGCATCCCTATCATCATAAAAAACTAAACATATCGGAATTTAAAATAGAACAAAAGGGTCAGTTTTAATTACTGTAAGTTGTTGCAGTAGAATTACTAAAAAAAAAATGGAAACAACTGTAATAGCCACCACAAACGTACATGTTAAAAAGCATAAAAAAAATTATTGAATTTTCGGCTCAGAAAGTTTATTTAATAATTGTTGACGGTATATATTCTAATTAATATTTTAAAACATTGCAATCTTCATGATTCTTACTGTTAGGCTAGAAGATCACAAGTTACTTGAATTTGTGTACCACGAATGAGGATTAAACAAGACGTCAACTAGCATTTATTTTAAGACTTTCTCTTTCAAAGCCAGCAATTGTGCTTGCTTTTAAAAACAATGCTAAAACATAAGTCTATTTATCCTCGTTTAATCTAAACAACCAGTATTTGTATAAAACCCAGAATTTGGTATCAACTGTATGGAATCTTTTTACTCAAATTTGCAGAATTAGATATACTTTTTTCAAGTTAAAAACTTTGATATTTTGAGATTATTGTGCAACTGCATGCCATTGTTGCACCAAAACCGCATAAACCAGCACTTTAAAGAGCGCATTTCTGTACCTTTTAGGCTTCCCCTGAAGATCAGACTTATATCAGCTAATTGCTCTTGATTAATAGATACTTTTTATAACTCTTTTACAAAGTTTTTAAATTTTTGATTCTAGCGCAATTTTGGTCGAGGTATCATAAGAAAAAAGTTGCATTTTACACAAATCTCTTGTTTCTCCCAGAAAACGGGGTTTTTTGTTATGATGTATATTAATACAAAATGGCCGCAAAAAACAAATATTTTGTATAATAGCGTTTATTTGAACTTCTCTTATTATATTTTTTGATTTTAGGGAAGATACGTATATTTTTTACTTTTTATTGTTCTCAAAATTTTAATAGTAAAAAGTCTTGGTAATTGGTGCCATTCGATGGGCACTCAAAAGTACTACAAAAGTCAATTAGCTTACTTTTTAATAAGCTTACTTTTTTTAATAGATTTATCCAAAAAACCGTAAAAAAAGTTTCAAAATCATCAAACCTGAACTTTTTGCGATTAGTTGTCATTTTGTGTTTCAATTACCGCTTACAGTTGGGAAGAGTAATAAATCATCAAATGATGCATTGTAAAATATAAGCTATACAACTTGTACTGGCACTATGCAAATGTATTTATATATTTATAGTAATATAATATTACTTAAGAGCTTTTGAAGGGTTAAGAGTATAAAACTAATAGCATTTATTTCAATCTGGATTTTTTGTAAACATTTGTAGCAAACCAATTAGTCCAAAGTAGCAATGCCGTCAAGCCGAGCTTGTACTAGTAATTTTGGCTGGCAAAACTCGGCTCTATAATACTTCTATCTCAAAGCAAATTTTTGAGTAAATACATGATCGTAGTAATCATTAAAACGCAATAGTAAGCATTAAAATTAATTAAGCATAATTGTAATGATAAATATGTTTCGTGAGTGAGTTTGTGTCTCTTGAGCTAAATGAGTTGTATAACTTCTGTGAATCTTTCTGGTGAACATATTATTATATTTCCACTTTAATAATTACTGGAAACAAAATATTTCACCATTTTCTGATTGAGTCTCTAAAGAAACATCCTTGACAGTTGTTATATCCCTTATAGAATTTTCGAAATCAATGGAAAGATAATCGATATCTAATGCATTAATATCTATCTAATACTTCCATATTAATCCATTCTATACCTTTAAAATTACATGTACTAACTTCAATTCTTTTCAAGAGACTAAAACTATCTAATTTGCCAATTATTCTGTGAGATAATCAAGCTCCAAAACTAGATTCAATACTTCTAATCGGCAAAGCTTGGAAAAAATTAGTAAAGGAATTGAAAGCATTGTTTAACAAAACAAGGTTTGAATATTCACCGTTAATAGATAAATGCTGGGGTTGGTAAGTTTTACTTATCAAGTAACCAGCAATTCCTGATGGACGAACGCAGAGGCAACAGTAAAGGACTTAAGCTTGAAACAAATTATTTGCTTATCAGCATGTCTTCTCTCGTTTACACACTCATTGAGTATTTCAAGATAATTGCTGAAGTATTTATGATCTAATTGTAATAGTTCTAACTGTTGGCATGCGCATATTAAATCGTGCAAGGATACCGTTCTGTCGGTTTTTTGCTTATTATTTATGTTAAATATCAACTCAATTCCATATTGAATCTGACATCCAAATGGAATTGAAATAGTATAAATACTTTTAGAAACCAGGACCTGATGGCTCCTGGCTTCCTTTTTAACTTAATAATAAAGATCTTACGTTCTCCTTGTGATATAATCACTTGTAGTCTTCTTTATTTTATTGTATTGGAAATAATCGTTATTTACTTATAACTCTCAATATTTGTTAATGATCCGCATAGAACAATCCTTACCTTGGTCTATGTGTTTTTCAGGTTTATTTTATGATTGTACTCGTTTTTAATTATATAATTCAGTTTATTTTATTGTATGTTACGTTACTCATACTTTTCATATTTTATGATTAAATATATGTAATCTCTATTTGAATAATATTAGAACATAGTTTTATTTGAGATGGCATTTGATTTCTTATGTGTGGAAATAGTATCTTGGTTCAGCACAATCTCAATTATTATAAATACTTATTTGTTCCCATATTAGTTACATTTAATATATAGTAAGTATAGATTACATAATAATTATTACAATTAGATTAACACTAAGCCCCACCTCTTAGCGCGTCATATCCTTCTTACCAATTACTCCATTGGATTCAAGGTAACTGTACTTCTTACAATTATGGAGGTTGCCTTTTGAGAGCATAATATTCGAAATTTGTATCTACTTTTACATAAAGTTTGAAGTCGTTTGAATTGAAATTTGGTGAGATAGGGTTTTTTGTTGTCAATTTTTTACGATTATTAAAAACGTATTTCAGGTGGTTTCTATATTCTCAGTAGTAAATAATGAACTGATATAAAAGACCCATACTTTTATATCTTGATAAACTTGAGACTTCTTTTAGTTTTTATATACAGTTGGAAAAGCTGATACATTATTGTCTTTTTAAATTGTATTTTTATTTATAAACTTTAAGAATAATTCAGTTGCCCTAAAGACTGCACCAAATTTTTTTTTGCAGAATAGATTTTTTACTGCGTAACGAGCTTGAATTGCGGGACCTGAACTATTAAACTCCGTTTTATGCTGACTGTACCTTAAAATTTCGAGAAAATTGCCACAAAATCTACTTTTCAGTTAATAACTCTTGCAATTTTAAAGCAATTCAAAGAGTAATATTTCAAAACAGATATATAAAGGAAAAAAACAAACTTAGCAAAAATCCCAATTAAATTCATGCACTATCTATAAATTTATTTCCATTAAAAGCGTACGAAAACGCAACTTCAATAGACTATAACTCGAGATAGCAACCATTTAAACATATACTTTATTAGCCAAAAATGCTTCTTTCATTCAGTTTTAATAAATTTAACCATAAAAACGATTTCAAAAAATCATGAATTTTCCCTTGTATACCCTCGTCCAAAATTTGACTTTTTCGAAGAAAGCTAATAACTCTATGAAAAATAGCGCTAAAGTAACAAATAATGCCTCAAATAATAGATATTTTTTTGCTTTGTTAGTCTGTAACACTAAATATAAAACTTTGTTATAAAAGTAATTTTATAATTACTAAAAACTGGTTTTTATATTTTTGCTTTTTTTGCAAAATTTTTGGTGATAAACGTTTTTAATAAA
The DNA here is from genome assembly GCA_016758945.1 of Mucor plumbeus. Lineage (NCBI taxonomy): Eukaryota > Fungi > Mucoromycota > Mucoromycetes > Mucorales > Mucoraceae > Mucor > Mucor plumbeus. The sequence goes on from JAEPRC010000244.1 coordinate 53,399, forward strand.
TATATAGTCAGATGCAAAATTAAATTTCATGTTGAGGTCACTTATTAAAGTTAGCTAGGTCGTTGTACATTTTCGATGTCAATTTTGCATTTTAAAAATTTAAAATCGTTTTTACCAATTTTTTCAACATAAGATATTTTTATTTTAAAATACCGCCACGGCTGAGATTTATGAAAATTAGGGGAAATTTTGTCGAAATTGTTATCTTTTGCAACGCAATGGTATGTAGGAGATGTTTAAATTAGAATATATAGTAGTTACAAATGGAACAGCTCTGTGGAATATGTACATATTTATCCACTATAGATCTCCATTATATATGATTCTTACTTAAAATGCCGCTGATATGAATAGACATTAAACTACCGAAGCTATATATGCTAATTCATACTAACATAAACTTTCTACCGAACTTTGATCCTAACAATTTATACTAAAGACCAATTAATCTAATGTGGATTTAATTATACCATTATCATCAAGGACCCACGAACTCTATAAATATATTGACTGGCTACTATCAAAGAATGTATCTACAAGGGATGTTATTGGCTACATATGGATCTAGGACAATTAATTAATCTCTCTGGTGAGAACTATATAAAGAGGACATTTATTTATCACGATAAGGCCTTAGTTAGAATTTGACTTGATAATAAAACCTTACACTTATCTAGTTGAATTCTTATTGTTTTTTATAATTTCTTCCGTGAATATCTAAGGATATTCCACAAGCTCATTGTAAATTGACGCAAGATTGAAATGTCAAAAGAATCTGTAAGAATAATCTTACCAAAATATTACACTTTTATTAACGATACATCCTTTGGATGTATTTATACACACTCATTATTATAACTAATACGAGGGTTTTACTATCTAAGAATAATATGATGTAGATCAATACAGCGCAGATGCATTGATCTACTATAACACCAATTATAGACTGAGACCTTGGATGTGAGACCTATGATGTATCTTGACATAACAACAAAGGTAATAAAATATTTTTCAGTTCAATATTTCAATTGAATTTACAAAAGTTTCTTGTACATTTATGAGGAATAAGGTATAATAAGGAATTATACATTTATTATGTTCAAGGAGAAAAAATTCTTTAAGCATCTCTTTATCTGTATTTTGTATCATTTTTTATTTTACTCATGCAATATGTTGCATGGCAATGGTGGATTTTATTAAATTCACGCAATAATTTTTTTTGCAGTAGTGGTGTGGTATAACAACTACAAATTTCCTCTGCATTTTTTTTCTTTCAAATGAAATTTTCTTTCTTACTGTTGTGTCAATATCTATATCAAGGTCGCACATCCAATGTTCCAGTCTATAATCGATATTATAGTAGATTAAAGTATATTCACATGATCTACATCATGTTCTCCACGTTGTTCCACAGCATATCCTTAAGATATTAAATCTAGTATTAGTTATAATGAAAGTATATAAATACATCCTCTGGAT
>JAEPRC010000245.1:0-54766 GCA_016758945.1 Mucor plumbeus
TCGTTTTATAATTTTTTTTAATTAGTTCTCGCTATCAAATCAACTAATTTACAGTTATTACACAACTATAATCAACGAGGCAATAATATAAATCAAGTTTGATTTCTTTAATAGTAAAAATAAAAACACCCCCCCCTCTTTTTTTTTTTATTTGAAAATGTCAAAACATTTAAACTTCTCACGATGAATAGAATTGCTGAAAAAGTTGAATTATAAGGACATTATTAATTCCTTGTTATGGTCAAAACCATATACGTAAATCAATATGTATCTATGCCTGTAATTTATCTATCAATGACTTCAAAAATAGTGGAAATCTTACAAATTATGATTTTTAAACGATTTTTGTAAGCACATAATAATATTAAAAGTTACAACCAACGTACAGATATACATTTATAGTGCGTTAAAATGATTTCTCTATTTTCTTTTTAAAAACAGTACATTTTCCACTTACTATACAGTCATAAAGTAATCGGGTTACTGCAATATTTCAAAAAGATTTACGTGTATTCTCCCAAAGAATCTAAATGATTTGTAATAAAACGAATATAGATATTTAGTTCAAAGCCTTATTTATATCTGCAAAATAAGACAATAAAGTTGCAAAGTTTTTTGAAATGTAGTATCATTGATCCCACAAGTCTTAAAGCAGTCTGTATTTTTTTCCCTTTGCCTGTGAAAAAGCAACTATTAAGTGTTTTGTGTTACCCCTATCAAAAATTTACCCATAAATACCTTAAACTTCACTCATGTTTTCTTTTTGATTCCTTACAATATCTTTATCTTTGTAAAACATAATAGAAAAAAATGACCGTTGACCGTAAAATCTGTATGATTCCTGGCCCTATTGAATTCCATGAGGATGTTTTGGCTGCTATGGGAACTCCTGCTACATCTCATGTTGATCCTAACTTTGTCCCCATCTTTGGTGAGACTATTGAAATGGTCCGTAAGGTTGTCATTTCTGAAACTGCTCAACCATTCATTGTATCTGGTTCAGGTACTCTTGGTTGGGATATGATGGTTAATTTGATTGAACAAGGCGATGAAGTTCTCCTTCTTAATACTGGTTATTTCGGTTCTCATTTCGCTCAATGGTAAAATTTATACATGAAAAAAATTGTACACAACAATGTTACTAATCAATGCTTGTTTGCTTCCTTTTGTATGTATTTAGTCTTGAAACCTATGGTGCCAAAGTTACTCAACTCGGTGCCGAAGTTGGATCTCGTCCTAGTCAGGAGGCTATCAAGGAAGCTTGTTCCAAGACCCAATTCAAATTTGTCACTGTAACTCATGTTGATACTTCGTAAGTTTAACTATTTACATTTGTCCATTAATTATACGATGCTAATAGTAACGGAATAGCACTGGTGTTCTTTCTGACATTAAGGCTGTTGCTGAAACTGTCAAATCTGTTTCTCCCAACACTTTGATTGTTGTAGATGGTGTTTGCTCTGTCGGTTCCGAGGAAATTCGTTTCGACGCCTGGAACTTGGATATCGTTATCACTGGCTCTCAAAAAGGTCTCGGTGTTCCTCCTGGTCTTTCCATTGTTATTGCTAGTCAAAAGGCACTTCAAGTTGTTCAAGATAGAAAGACTCCTGTTCCTTCATACTACTCTAACTGGAACAAGTGGCTTCCTGTAATGCAGGCTTATGAAGCTCGCAAGCCTTCTTACTTTGCCACTCCTGCTGTTCAACTCATCTATGCTCTTCACGCTTCTTTGACAAAGGTTCTTAGTCAACCACTTGAAGTTCGTTTCGAAAAGCATCGCCAAGTTGCCTCTCAATTCAGACAAACTATCAAAAACTGGGGTCTCAAGCAAGTTGCTCAATGTGAAGCTTGTTCTGCTAACGGTATGACAGCTATCTGGCTCCCTGAGGGTGTTCAAGTTGCTGCTCTTGTTGGTGGTTTAGCTGGCAAAGGAGTTCAAATTGCTGGTGGTATTCTCAAAGAATGTGCTACTCAATACTTTAGAATTGGCCATATGGGTATCTCTGTTATGGAGGACGAACGTCAACACATTAAGAAGGTTGAGAGCGCTTTGTCCAACTCTTTGAACGAACTTGGTTACAAGGGCGCTTCTGCTTGACTTGATAAATCTAAATTTTTGGGTAATAATATTGCTAATGCAAGATTGTAAAAAAAAAAAAAACAATCGTTATCCGTTTGTACACTATATTAAGAAATAAAAATATTTAATTTGAGTTCATTACTTTGAAGTAATATTTATGCTAGCATATATAATATTATATTGAGTATCAATTCTATTCAAAATTTATGATGATATAAATTAATAAAAACGCTATTTCATATGTGAGCTTTAAATTCTCATATTCTATATAGATTGTTTAAATATCCTAAAAAATGCAATTCTCGATTAAAATATTGTAAAAACTGGATATATTAACTATATAAAAATAGCTATTATTGTTGTAACGAACAAGTAATACATCAAAGATGTCGATATCAGCAAAACAAAAAAGCCTTTAATATAGTATTTCCACTTGAAATTCAGACATTTCAGGAAAATATTTGGACGATTTCAAATTGAATTTTGGACGATTGTAGTTGTATATTGAGACAGACCAAAAACAGAATATAGACAAAATGAGAATGCAAATTTGTACAAATAAAGCGTTGTTTTTATATTCTACTTGTTTAGTAGAAGAATTTTTTTCTTTTTTTTTTTTTTTGAATTGAGCTTATGCTCGATCTAATCGAAATTGGAAAGTTGCAATGTAATATCATATAAAGAGCACATATGAAAACTTTTTCCTGGCTAAATCCTAACTTTATTCTCATTCATTCTAGATTTTAGTGTAAATACTGCATTAGAAAAGGAGACGTACCGTTTTGAAAATTAGTTTTTTGAAAATTCAATGGCAGAGTTAAGCTCAGTACATTGAAGCTACTCTAGCAGTTATAATATCTCTTCCGTTTATCATCTACCAGCGATTTACTTCCCCAATCCTTCTTCCCTTACCTGGGTATTCCGATCAAACTAACCGGAATCATTGATACTAAAGGTATAATACAGCAAAATACTAATAAAGCATTTGGTACAATGAAGCAAATAGCTAGCATACCTTTTGGAAAACACTTACAGACCAAACAAACAACCTGAGCCCCAGTACCTTCAAGTCTAAACGATTTGAATTCCCCAAACAGAGTTATGTTACCAAACTACAGGAAAAACATTCCAAACTACTTGCTTGCTGCCGACCAGAGCTGACCGTAGATCCCATCCTCCGGCTTCTAATGACTCGTATAGAGAGAGACTGTTGCTTACGATGGCGGTTTGGTTGGCTTCCTATAGGTAAACCACAGCCCTGTTCATTCTACCCCTCTGAGCTGTTTAACAAACGACACAGCATCCAATGTTTACAGATGCATACTCGTTTGTTTCTACCACAAACAATTGAGGATCCACTTTCTTTTCTGATGAATAAACTACCACAAAAAACAAAGAAGGTTCCAAAGCTCCCAAGTACTGCATGGCTTATTCGTTGGCCTGTTATCTGTCCAATACTCCATAAGATGGACTATCTGACCCATAACCAACTCCCGGTTCCTGCCCACAATCCCGGTAATCTTTTTGTCCAACAACTCTCCACAAATAGATCCTAATTTCTGATATATTTATTATCACTCTCTTATTACATTTTACTCTTGCACTTTCCCAATAATTCCAATTGGGTTTTTTTCTATCCTTTATCACTTTTTAATCTGGCCAGGACAAATAAAGCATATCAAAGATGCTACGTGCCCACTGGTCATTTTTTATTAAAAAATCTTTTTTTTTTTAAGCATAAAAAAGGAGATTTGTAAAAATTGAACTTTTCCATGAGGTAACCATCGATTTGAAAAATGTTGTAGAATTGTATCAAAATGTAACTATCGAGTACAAATAATCGTTTGGTATATTTGAGAGCATTGAAAACATCCAAAAAAAACCCCCCATCAAAATACGCCGTTTTAAGTGTTTATCTTGATGCGGATTTTGGATAATTTGTGGTACGTTTCCCCTGAAAAATAGAGGCTGCTAATGGTTTCTCGTTTAAAATGATGCTGTTGATGCTGGGCTATCAGACTATAATAATTTATTTGGCTTGAGAAATTTTTTACGGTTACCGTTGTGTTTTACATGCCTAATTTGCGGTAAAAATCTTGACTGCATTTGAACGAAAAACGATGAAATCAAAGAATTTTTATTTAAACCGAAGAAACAATTTTTGAGTCATTTTGACTCTATAAATAGATATAAACCTTTTGCAAATTATGAAGATATTACTTGGAAACTTGAAAAGACATGGACTTGCTTACATTAATTCTTCAATAAATATATTATTTACCAAAAAAAAAAAAAAAAAAAAAAAAAAAAAAAAAAAAAGGCTTTCAAAAATTAAATAAATTTACATTTATAAATGCAAAAAGTAAAACGTATTCAATCGTTACTTCGCAGTAGGGACTTTTTAAGTATCTAAGGTATTTTTTACTGCGGACGTTTCATGCAGTACCATAAAAAAAAAGGTTGCTATCATCTAAACTTAGATACAGTGAGAACGGTAAATTTTGTCACTTTCAGAAAATTGAATATCTGTAACCAAAAAATAAATGTCACTTCCCAAAAAATTAATGGCAAAGCCAAATATGCTTGTCCCTTTATGTCTAGGAATTTTGTCCTTTTGAAATAAGAGAAATGTTCACAAGTTAAATCAAATTAAGCTAAAAATAATATGTATTTTTTGACTTCAAACAATTAGAATGGAGTTTTGTTGTAACATTGATTTCACCAAACAAGAGATGATTTTATCAATATTGGGCCATACGATTTTGTTGACCATTAATACAAATATCACTTTTCCAATCGAGATCTAATAAATAGGAATTAAGCGACCATCCGTCTTTCAACCGTCTTTCAACCGTCTTCCATCTGTCTTTCAGCAACATTTGGAGGATGAGTATCAAAGGACAATAACATGTTTAAAATTTTTCTCTTGTTTTTTTCCAACTTAACCTTTTGGTTAAGCTATTCAGTAACGACATAAAAAAAAGCGGCAAGATAAAGAAAAAGGATATTCTAACATTTATTGTGATTTATAAAATAGAAATATCAAAAGGCTTTGCAATTTGTATGTTTTTTTACGTTGATTATAACGAAGAAAATGTCAAGAAGTATGAAGAAGTAATTAATAACTTGGGTAATGTTGGGATCTGTTACAACATTGATCCAAAACAACCTGTTATAGTGACATTATCAAGGATTCACGAAAGTCCTAATTTATACCATTTATATCCAGCCAACACCCAGCTTACTGGATAATTAATTTTTGTCTTTATTTATATTTTGGAAACCATAATACCAATATTTGTTTTGATTATTCAATACAAAGCACGGTATCTATTTTGATCGTTGTATTGGTCTTGGTCTGCATTCAAATTTTTTCAACAATTTTGGATCTGATAGTAGCGTTTCTGAATCATAGATAAAAACTTCGTTAGAAACAGCAAATGTTTCTATTGCTACCTTTTTAATTGAAGGGTTTTTTTCAAGTAATTCTTTAACTTGGTGAGATCTTGAGGATAAACCAGGAAAATCTATCGATACCTGACATACGTTATGCTTTGTGGAATGCAAATATTTCATCATTTCTGTATTAAATTAACAGATTATTGTAAGTAAAGTCTGCATGTCTATTCTATATTATTAGTTTTTATCTTGTGTGTCTCCATCTATATTGTTTAATTCCTTATAAGTTTCATCACTTTTTAAATTTCGTTCTAAAAAAGGCGTTGATGAACGTGAATAAGCAGAGACATAAATCCGTGTAGCGAAAGAACGAGAACGCAAATTGTTGATCATTGATTCAAGTAGTCTTACTCTCGTATCCAAATTGTCTGTGGTAGGAGACTTCCTAGCATATCCTACAATTTCAAACTCATCATTTTGTAAAGTTTTTAATGATTGTTGGTAATTCACTAATTGAAGTTAACATGCAATCTGCAAAAAAACACATTAGCCAATGTTCAAGCTTAGCAGTGTGATACTACCATAATAAATATTGTTCATAACATAAAACTCTCTTCTACGATTTGAAGAATCTCTACTTTCTTTGGCCCGTAAAAATAACGCTTCTTTAATTGAGCACCATCGAGCGAATGCCAGAAATGTTTTGTTTTCAAATATATATTAAGTATTCACATTAATAAAGTATATCCACTACGTTCTACCCTATAAAAAAAAAAGAAAGACGGTTGAAAGACAGATGGAAGACAGATGGAAGACGGCTGGCCCAATATTGATAAAATCATCTCTTGTTTGGTGAAATCAATGTTACAACAAAACTCCATTCTAATTGTTTGAAGTCAAAAAATACATATTATTTTTAGCTTAATTTGATTTAACTTGTGAACATTTCTCTTATTTCAAAAGGACAAAATTCCTAGACATAAAGGGACAAGCATATTTGGCTTTGCCATTAATTTTTTGGGAAGTGACATTTATTTTTTGGTTACAGATATTCAATTTTCTGAAAGTGACAAAATTTACCGTTCTTACTGTATGTCAAATAGAGAGAGAGTAATGGCGAATTTGTAAGCTCAGCCCTAAGTATATTATTAATCTCAGCCGGAAGCAAACGGCAAGATTTGCTTCCATAACATCCTATTGGCCTAGTCCCTGAATATTAATAATAAATAAGCTGCAGAACAATAGATCAAAAAGGCTATAAAAGAGATTGGATTTGCTTTCTAGTTTTGTTTTATTAATTTATCTTTGTGATCTCTTCATAACTCTATACTTTTTAAACTCTAAAAATGACCAAAAATATTGTTATCGTTGGTGGTGGTTTTGCTGGTATTGGAGTTGCCAATGCCCTTGAAAAAGCATTAGCTAAATCAGATGATCAAGAACATCGCATTATTTTGATTGAAAAGGTATTTTATATTGCATGTTTATACTTTAATTATGATACTAATGATACGTTATATTTTAGAAATCTCATTTTTACCATGCTATTGCTGGACTCAGATCTGCTGTTATCGATTGGGATTCTCAGATTATGATTCCTTATACAAATTTATTCCAAAACAAAAAAAATAAGGTTGTTCAAGCTAGTGCAGTGCAACTCGAAAAGAATGAAATTGTATTAGATCAATCTATTGAAGAATTTGGTGATCGTATTGCTTATGACTATTTGATTCTTGCTACTGGTACTCAATATCCTTCCCCTGCTAAAGCTTCTGCTTTAGATTTTGACACTACCCGTGCTAATCTTAAATCACTTCGTGCTAATATTAAATCTGCAAAGTCTATTGTAATTGTCGGTGGTGGGCCTGTTGGTATTGAATTATCTGGTGAAATTCGTGAAGTCTATTCCGATAAGAAAATTACTATTGTACACGACAAGGATAACTTTTTGGATGAAGCAAGTAGCCCTAATGCCAAATTGAGAAAGAGCTTATTGGCTTTAGCTCAAAAGAACAAGATTGATACTATATTTAACGATGCTGTTGATCTACCTACTGATCTCAAGGAACATTTTTATAGCCCTGAAGCTGGTATTGTCAATACAAAGAAGGGTCAAACCATTGAAAATGTTGATCTTGTCTTGTTGGCTTTTGGTAATCGTCCTGAAACAGCATGGTTAAAAAACTCTACCCTTGGTGCTGAAATTGTTAACACAAATGGTTACATTAAGGTCAAAAAAACTTTCCAAGTCGATCATGCTGATTTATCAAATGTCTTTGTTTTGGGTGATGTCGCTGACTTCAAGGAAACCAAGTTGGCTTATCGTATTGGTAAACATATCCCGACTATTGTTGAAAATATTGTGCAAATTGCTGTCAAAAAAGGAAAACCTACTGCTGAATACAAAAAGGCCCCTGATGCTATGGTTATCACCTTTGGTAAGAAGCAAGGTGCAGGTGTTCTTCCTTTCTTTGGTGGTCTTACTGTTGGCAATTGGATTGTTTCAAGCTTAAAGAGTAATACCCTATTTGTCAATAAGAGCTGGGATACTATGAATGCCAAAGAACCTACTGCTAACAGGTAAAATACATCTACTGTATATCTAATTTTTATATACATGCATTCATACTAATTTTCTATTTTTTTTTGAGTGCTTAAAAGACAAGATTTATCATCTAGTTCAATATATAATACTACTACTACTGCTACTACTACTACTACTACTACTACTATATTTATTATTACTATCGCTATTGTTGCAATTGCTTATAAACTCAACTAAGTTTTGGCTGTACAACGCTTGATTATCTTTTTAATAAAATCTATCATTTTGGTCAACTTTATATGTAAGAATTCGGATCATGCAATCACATGAGGTGTCACCATCTTGAGGCCATCTCGGCCTGGGGAACCCTTTTCATCAGCTGATTACAAGCAATTAAAAATATGTGTATTCTTTGGATATCATTATCTTGTTCATTTTATTCCTTTGTAAATTCAATGATATTCGAGACTTTAAATCGACATGTTGACTCATCCTTGGAGGTTACATATGAGAATGAACTTTTAGTACGTTAAAATACTAAATGCTTTTTAATTACAGATGATCGACCGAGATTCTTTGGATAAGTTGATGCTTGCAGATATTATTGAATACTGTCAAGAAAGAGGTATAAATGATACCATTGCATATTTTTTTTTTTAAAAAAAAAAAAGAAGTTGTATATAAACTTTAAATCCATAGGCTTAAAAACTGAAGGAGCAAAGGCAGAATTAATTGAGGATTTGATTAGTTGGGTAGGTAGGAATTACATAAAATCAAATAAAATAACGATTATCTAATATGTACATGTACAGAAAGAAAATATTCGGTTAATACCAGCACCTTCTACGCCGAGACTTTATACAGCATTAGAGCTATTGCCAGACTCATCTTCTACGTTGCCGCCTCAACAACGATTAGAACTGAATTCTCGAGACTTATCCATGTTATTTTTAGATGACAAAAACCCTGATTTTGACATTCCCTATCATGCATTAGTTGTAGGAAAAAAACTTGGAAGTGGAGGATTCAAAGATTGTTATACCGGTACAAGCAGTATGCGTTAATATATGACATGCATGTATTAAACATTTTATGTATATGTAGGCACGTATAAAGGGGTAAGTAATGCTATGATGTGTATGGGTCCCTGATGTACATTAAAAAAAAACGAAAAGGAGCCTGTTGCTATTGGCGAATTACGATTAACACATTTCAATCAAGTGGATCTTAATGAAATAAAGCACGAAATCAATGTTTTAAAGTGAGTATTACTGTATTTGTATCTAACTACAAACTTTTGAATCTAAGGTTTTACAGACAATTGCGACATGAAAATGTTATTCGATTTATAGGTGTGTGCACTCATCCTCAGCATTTATGTATCATCACTGAGTTATGTGCAAAGGGAGATTTGTTCGATGTTATTAGATGCTATAAAAAGCCTAATTTCTCCCAACTGGTATATTAAAGTTATCGTCATTTCAACTCTGATACTCATGCTATTAAAATACAGGTTATGTATATGTATGATATTGCATTAGGAGTGTCATATTTACATACAAGAAGGTAAATGATAAAAGGACTGATACATTTAACGATTATTCTAAATTGTGTAATATTTCACAGACCTTCTATTATACATAGAGTGAGTGCAAATGTGTGTTTATTCTTGTTTAAACTAACTAATTACATTTATTAGGATTTGAAGTCAATGAACATTCTGGTTTGTATTAAAAATTTATTGTACAATACAAGTGTTGTAACAATTTTTAGATTTCAAGTGATGATAGAGCTAAAGTGAATGATTTTGGATTAGCTAGAATACGGCCTAAAGCAAATATTTTGATGCATACACATTGTGGAACTCCAAATTGGTAAACCATTATATACTATAACCATCAAACACTATTTAACACTTGACAACTATAGGCAAGGTACTCACATAAAAATAAAGCAAATGATTTTATTCTAAAATGCAATTCTAAAACAGCTCCAGAATACTGGTCATCTAACCCGAGTTATACGGAAAAAGTATAAAAAAATTTAAATTCATTGCATAAAATAAAAAAATAAAAAAAGAAACTAAAGTACTTTTAGGTTGATGTAGGATATCTTTAGAAATTAACTTCACATTCTGTTGATCCTTATACGTAGAAATATCGTTTAAATAGATATATGCATGTGGGCTCATCTTTTGGGAAATTCTAAGCTGGGGGGAATACGGTTATCCTTTTCAAGGTATTTATACATTTAAGAGTTAATATGTATTATCAAATTAATTACTTGTAATAGAACTGACTGAGCATGCCCTATACGTTGCTGTAAAAGATCATCGAACAAGGCCACCGTTGGGTAAATTAAGCCAAATATATCCTCACCAACTTTTAGTTCTAATTATGGAAATGTGGGATTCAGATCCTACAATGGTATGTTTTATGTTTTGTGCAATTTAGTATAGCTATTAGCTAATATTTTACGGTATAAATTTATTATAGAGACCGTCAATGAATCAGGTAGTTGATATATTGTCGAATTACCTCATTTGACTTAATATGTAAAAAGAAAAAAAAGCATTTCCATATGATACTTATTGATTCTACACATCTGCGTAATAATAAAAACTCAAAGCCTATCTACACACGCTATCCTGATGCTGCTCACTTTTTACACAATTAGTTCATCGTTTGTGGTATCATTTTCTTTAATAAATACATACTAACATAAAACATAGACTCCTATTTTTTCAGTAATTTTTGGTATTACATAGGTAGCTGTAGGCTGTATTATACACAAGACTATTAATAATAATTCTTTTGTTAATTTCAACAGAAACCCACAGCAAATTATAGGAATATTTTGACGATAATTTTCTCGGCATATAATTTCTTTTCAGAGTTACCAGTTGAAGCAATTGTGTCAAATATGTTTATTTACGAACAGATAAAATTGGAAATTACCAAAATCAAAAATTACTGCGATAGGGATCTCTGTTGTAGGCTTTCCATGGTTGTGAAAAGCAACTTTTAGGTGGTTTTTAGATACTTTTCAAATTTTCGCATCGTATGCCTTATAAAATATGTCTTAGTATACTACGGCACACTTGGCATAGTTTTGAATGATAAGAGTGTTTACTAATGACAAATTTTATTAAATTTTAAAAAAAAATATGCTTTTCCTCTATAGCTATTGATATATGTTCTAATTATAAGTATTAAATACCACAATATAAGTATTACATAACATTAAGTTAAGGTTGACGAAAAACTGACTTAAAATCGATTGTAAAAATTAAGCGAATATAATCAGGTATCAATTTTTTGGATCTACAAGGTAGGTAAAATTGGAAGTTACTCTGTTTCTTTTATTTTAGCAAGAAATATTAATTCTTCATTGAGATAATTAAAATAATAGCTTACATTACAGCTTAAACTCTATGATAACTGAGTCCCAAAGTTGATTTGACAAATGAACCCAAAATTGTTTAAAAAAAACAGAATTCCGGAGGATTTTTATCAACGCTACTGTGGGATATATCTACTTTTGATCTTCATTTCATTTAATGTTAAAGTTATAGCACCGCAGATTTGAATAGACTTGTACCATAAACAGGATGATATGCTAATTCAAACTAAAATAAACTATTTCACCGAAATATAGGATCTTGGTAGCTTATACTAAAAGACCAATTAATATTCGCATAAAATAAACAAATATACTATATTAGACTAAGATCATATTTTAGTATATGACTAACTATCTGAGATAGCTTTTAGTACAATAAAGAAGATGCTAAATGTATGACTTAATCTGGCGTATCATTAATAATCTTTTTTATTGTGAAAGCTAAACAATGGCACTCATTAGTCTTTGATTGCTTTTCTTTCTAATTAATCTATAAAAAATAATATACTCACTTTACAAATTTTATTTGGTTTGGTTAAAGTTACAGTCTAATATTTGCAGAACTTTATCAACGCTGTATATACTTAGATAATGTTACACTCCATATATCCAAAGAGATTTTGTATTTTTTTTTTTGTAGATACCTGCTTGAGCAAAATTTGAATTTTTATAGCTGTCCAACTTCAATGTCAAAAATTTGTTCTTTTTCTATAAGTAACCTTATACTAACCACTTTTCATATATACCCTATAAGCTGTTAAATAGATATGAGTTATTTATGTTATGCTACTTGTCTAAATTTATTTTATGTCTCACGAAAGCTTCAAAAGTACGTAAAATTCACTGCGTTTTCCTTAAAAACCGAGTCTCACTTTTCATCTTTGATTTTTTTTTTCCCACAAAATGACATCAAAAAAAATTTATATGCCAATGTACCTGAGATGCCCAACTCTAATCCAAAAACAAGTATCCAAAAATATCCTATTTTTTGCAGTTGGTATAACGTTTTTCATTGCTAATGTTTCAGATTTTACACGTATTTTACTAGTAAAAATTAAAAACTTGCCCTTGGTGGTTGGGCTGAATGGTTAAGGCGTGTGCTTCCCAGGCGCAAGGTCTCGTGTTCAAATCCTGGTGTCGACAAGTTTATTTTGATAATGTTATGTAGTACTGTATATCCTGTGTAGTGTCATCGTCGCCAACCCACAACTTTTAGTATGACGTTTCTCCGCATGTCTGTTTGGCTCTGGGTGCAGCACTTTATTTAGTAGATCTCTTTCCCCACTTTCATAATATCATCATATCGCAATCTTGTTTATATTAGGCCCACTTGTGGAGACCTCTCAATCTCTTGACCTTTAGTTTTACGTTTACGTTGCGCTACATGAAGCGTTATTGTAGGAGTTTCATGTATATTAAGTCTTCACATTAAATAATAATAAATAAAGTATATCCACTACGTTCTACCCTATAAAAAAAAATTAAAAACTTTAAGCTTTCATATCTCCACAAAAAATTAAGTTTTGCTAATACTTTCTGATAGTAAAAACTATTTCTTTTAAGGTTCTTTATTAAACAATTAAATATGAAAAAATTTTGAGCACTTTTTGCTTTTTTCCTTTTTTTGACATTTTTTGTAGTAGATGTCAAAATATTTATCGGATTGGGTAGCAGTTGTTTTTTGTGCATGTTATAGAGCGTATTTATCTCTGTCAGCTCCATTTTAGGGATTTTAAAAATATCAACTTTTCGTCGAGATATCCTCGAAAATGTGTAAATAAAGAATATCCTCGATTCTGCTTCCCAAAAAGACGAGTATACCCTCGTTTTAAATTTTGAATTTGAAAAAAAATTGACAAAAATTCTGTTTTCTCCATGAAAAATGTAGCTAAAAGGCTCGTCAATAGCTTGATCAATAGATAAATTTTTTACACAATATTTTAAATGTTTAATTTTGAAACATGTTTATAAAAAGTGACTTGTATCTTCAAAAAACCTTTAAAATTTTAATTGCATTTTACGCAAAATTTAATGTGAAACATTTACCCAAATTTTATTTAGCCAAATACAGAATTTTAAGCTGAACAAAAACTATTCAACACGCTTTCTTAGCTTATTTTGCAGTTCACGAGCTATTGAACGATTTTGGTTTTTAAATCATTTTTGGATCATTTTTGGATCAATTTGTCAAATCGATTTTAGAACTCCGTCAATATAGGTTTTAAGCTGTAATGTGTGCTATTATTTTGATTATCTCGACGAAAAATCAATATTTTCTGATGAAACAAAAATGGTAGAGTAGCTCTTATTAGGATTCACCTTGTGGCTGCAAAAAACTTGCACCTTAGTTTTGGGCTCAATTTTTTTCAATCGATTTTAGATCAGCTGGATCAATGATGATCCAACGCGCCTATATTTTGGTATAAACTACTCTATTTTGGATCATATATCAATGGCTTGTAGAGGAGAGGTACATTTATGTTAAAAATTTGATATGATTAGACCCGATACTGGGCGAAAAAATTCGAAAAATATCTAAAATCTACTTCATGCTCTTATCACACGACATTTATTGGTTCAAAAGTATTTTGTATTTTTGCATGCGTTTGTTTTTGTGTCCACTTTGAGTATCTCTTTGTTATTGCTGCACTTTAATATTTCAAGTGGCATGAACTTTGTGAGTGATACTTGTAAATTAAGCTATTTTTATGATTATCAAGCTTTTTAGTATGTAATTCCGCTGCACCAAGTTTAAATCTTTTGAAAATGGTCTGTAAATTTAAAATTTGAACCATTCGAGAGTTGCAAGTAAATAACGAGTATTTCCAATACAATAATATACAGAAGTCTACAAGTGATTATATCACGGAGAATGTAGGATCTTTATCACCATGGGAAAAAAAAAGTAAAATGAGATATACTGTAAACTACAGCTTCTCTGAAAAACTACTATGACAATCGCTGCAGAAACTGTTTTACATGAAGATGTTATTGGAAAGGTATAACTTTACAATAATATTATGTAAAGAAATAAATAACTGCAAATTTTAAAATTGCCATTTTCGCGTTTTTCCCATAGTGTATGTCGCATCCACAACTCTGTGTAGGCACTTTGGTTAAGACTATGGCACAGTTTAGTAGAACATGTTTTGTATTGCTGTGTAATATAATATGCTATAAAGCTCAGTTAATATTATGGAACGTGGAATTATTGTATCACATAGGTTTGATGGAATATGTAAATATATATACTTATTTATATACATCAGTTTTAATTAAAGAAGTTTGGATATAAAAGAGATGTTTTCCATCTTATAATAAAGTTCTTTAGTTTTAGTGTGCTGTTTTATTTTATAACGTTTCTTTTTATTTTTATCAAATAATTTAGTATATATTTTCAGCTTGGAGATTAGTATAATCTCCTGGCGCAACACTGTAGCGAGAATGTATATTCCTCTATGGGTCATTGATACTGTAAGTGGAAGACCCCTATCGTTAATGTTCAAATATTCATTTTGGCTTATATTTTTTAAAAGAAGTAAAGCTAAATATCCACAATCTATACCGTTTAAAAAGTAGCATTTGGGCTTTCATGTATGTAAAATAATTTAAAAGTTTGTCTCGTACATACTTAGTGATTGAAACTGAGTTAAAGTGAGAAGGGACAAAGTATAATAATAATAGTAAAAAAAAAGTGGAAGGAAGGTAGTATGCGATGTTTTTACTTCTACTGGATACTGGACATATCGGAGAAATCTCAAAATTATTTTGAGACATGCCATTTTTCCAAAGTACCCAGGGAATGTATAAAAACATG
Organism: Mucor plumbeus; assembly: GCA_016758945.1. Classification (NCBI taxonomy): domain Eukaryota; kingdom Fungi; phylum Mucoromycota; class Mucoromycetes; order Mucorales; family Mucoraceae; genus Mucor; species Mucor plumbeus. The sequence continues at coordinate 15,244 of JAEPRC010000245.1, forward strand.
AAAGGTAAAATAGTTTTGCACAATGTTTCACATTTATCACTTACTTTATTTACACTTTTTTATCTTTTTATCTAACACTATGGCTCTTAATTTAACTTCCAATGTCGAAAATTTCATTAAATCTTTGCTGTTTAATAATGCCTCTTTTTCTGTCATCCAGAAATTGTATCCAACTATATCATTGAGTACTCTTACGAGGTATAGAGAGCAATATTTAGGTGATGTCAAAATATCGAAAGGTGGAAGACCAAACAAAATCAGCAAGTCAACAAAATCTTATATTGCAAGACAACAACTTCGTACAAGTAGATTATATGGTCCAAAGGGTGTGCAAGAGCATCTCAAATTGCAAGTTGTTGATACTGTATGTCATTGAGCGGCATTAGAAAGGGTCTAAAAAAAGGGGCTTTGCTGCCAAAAGGAAAATCAAGACAGACTTTGCTTGTCAGCAAGGACAACAAGGTAGAACGATATGCATGGGCCAAAAAATACAGAAATTATACATCGGCAGGCTGGCGTCAATGGGACTTTTCTGATGAGAAGACCAGAGTCAATATGTGGGGCTCTGAAAGCAATTCACTCTTTTGGTCGGATGGTGATATTACTTTGCTGCTTCATCAAATGGAGCCTCACGTTCAAGAAAATGTTGGAGGGGATATGTTCTGGATTTGTATAACTGCAAAGGGGTCTGGTTATGGTACTACAATTATTGATAGCTCAATAGATTCATCTGTTTACGTTGATATTTGGAAACTTCCTTGTTAGACACATTGGACTACTTTGACTTACATATAAAAGACGTCCGTTTTTATCAAGACAGAGCCACACCGTATACTTCCTCTGTTATTAATAAACAATGGTTTAACGAGCACGGTTTTTCTGTTGATACTATTATGGATTGGCCTGCTCAAAGCCCAGACTTGAACCCAATTGAACGAACATATTTGGTATCAGCTAAAACGTCGTCTTAATGCATACCCTATTAAACCCACAACCAAAGAAGAACTAAAACAGAGGATTCTCACTGAATGGTATAAATCTACTGAAAAAGACTGCCTAAAATATATAGATAGCATGCCAGCAAGAATTAAAGCTGTCATTAAGAGTAAGAGCGGTCCTATTAAATATTAAACTTTTTTCATAATAAACAAAAATTGAATTTTCAATTTTAGCCAGTTTTCTCACTAGTCGCTGATGCTGAATATTTGCATAAGTTGTATCTGTTATATAAGATCGGATTTGCGATAATATATTTAAAAAAGAGTACAATAAAAGAGAATGTGTAACTAATCAGTTCTTCAACTGTACAATAAAAACAAGATAAGGTTTATTTAGATATAAAAGTATTGCCTTTTATAATGATTTAGTGTTGAGTTCCTGAGATACAATTAAGAGCGGTATTGAACTATTAGATCTGTTTGAGAGTAATTTATGGATTGATGTTAATCAATCATAATTAAGCCGTGATTGTAGAGCTTGTGAATTGCCTTGTTTCAATGCTGCGCTTGTTGTGCCTGGATTGTGATTTGATATATCTTGACAGCTACTTGAATGATTAACCGCTGAGGTTAAAGAGTATGGTGTCATGATTTGAGTGGTCCGAGCCTTTCGGTTAATTGATTGAGAAATAATAAACTAGGCGTTTCTTATATCCGATTCTAGACTTGTTCTTTCATATTCTAAATAGTAATCAATGGATTGTATAATCTATTGATTGGTTATAGAAGGCGATAAGGTATGATACTTGGTGGAATACAACAGTATCATTGAAAAGCACTTAGTTTACTTTACAAATCAATATAAGCCACATGTTTATACTGTATGCTTAGTATAGGGAAAGAAATCCGTGCAAAAAGGTAATTTTGAAAAGAAACGATAGGGGGTTTCCCCCCACAGTACCTTTGCAGAACTAGAGGCTAGGATTTACCAGCAATAGTATAAATTTACTAATAAGAAGAACCGCATCAAGTATATAGACAGAATACCAAACAGAATTAAAGCTCTCATCAGGAGTAAGGGTGGTCCAACAACTAGAAATTGAGCTTTTCTTATATCTAATAAATATCAAATTTTTAAATTTAAGCGCAGCCAAGTGTAACTTAAAATCAGGCGATAGTTTTAAGCAATATGCCATTTAAGACCTACAATTTGTTTTAAAATTTAGTACTAAAAACATGTAGAAATATTAGATATTGACAGAGTTATGGCTTCATATACAAAATTTCTTAAAACATTAAAAGGGTTATTTTCCTTATAGTATCTAATAAAATTTCAGATAAGTCTTTCACATTAATTTTGGGTAAAATGCAATTGAAACTTTAGAGATTTTTTGAAGATACACACCACTTTTTATAAACATATTTTGAATTTATATAATTGATGTCAAACTTAACTAAACTATCTATTGATTAAGCTATTGATAAACTTTTTAGTTACATTTTTCGTAGAGAAAACTAGATTTTTGTCAATTTTTTTTTTCAAAATTCAAAATTTAGGATGAAGGTATACTGGTATTTTTGTGGAGCAAAACCAAGGATTTTTTTTTTACGTATTTTTAAGGACATATCTATGAAAAATCTATATCTTTAAAAGAACTGAATTGAATTAGACAAAGCTCAATGAGGTCCATGATATGAACAAAAAATAACTGTTGCTCAATTTAACAAATATCCTGAAACCTACTATAAAAAAAAACTTAAAGAAAAGAAAAAAAGTGCTCAAAATTTTTTCATATTTAAATACACTATAATGCGCTGCAAAACAAGAAATTTTAATTACCTGAAAGGGTTAGTACAACTTAATTTTTTGTAGAGATATGAAGGCTTAAATTTTTAAATTTTTAGCAGTGAAATACTTGAAAAAATTTGAACATTTGCACTGGGAAAGCTATACTATCTGTGAAAGATAGAATATTTTTGAATACTTATTTTTAGATTAAAGATAGATGTTTCAGGTACATTAGCATATAATGGTTTCTTGTTGTTATTTAGAAAAAAAAAGGTTGGACATGGAAAACTATCGGACCTAGTTTTAAGGAAAAGGCAATGAATATTACTTTTGCGAGATATAAAATAAAGTTAGGAACAGGTAGCAATGCGGTCAACCCATATCCATGTAATACTGTCTAACGTATACCCTAAAAAGTATCAGTAGGATAATGGCTATAGAAAAGAGACCTTGCTCCGATTTTGAAGATTAAAAAACCATGAAAAATTGAATTTTTTCAAATCCATTTTAACTTGCAGAATATACTATCGTAGCAGGTCAATATATATATGGTTGGTCAATTATAGAATATAACAAAACAAAACAAGATATATTTTTAGAAATAAATATATTTTTTTAATTGATTAATTAGAACTAAAAGCAAATAAATACTATGAAGTATAACTGCTTAGTTCCTATAATAAAAAAATTTATAAAACTATTTCTTATTATTAGGTGTTCCTATGATAAAGGAGCAAATTTATTGGCAGAGGCTTAATCGCAGAACACTATAGCATCAGAAAGCTACTCTTGTACGTAGGATAACCCGTCCATTCCATGTCATCTCCTTACGGTATATCATTTTGATGTAGTAATAAGTAGATCTAGCAACATTCCCGTTACTATTTTTAGGTTATAAATAAAAGTTTTCAACAGAAGCTTGTAGTACTCATCTCTGTTTTTCATCTTTAATTTCCGGAATTAAGCGCTTATAGTAGCTACAGCTAGTCAATGCACAAATATTCGGGGTAAGTAGAGGCTTTGAGGTTGAATATATCAATCTTCATTATGTACTGAAAACTCATTTAAAACTCTCCTGCTCAAATATTGAAATTACATAATGCATTCCCAAATTGTTTCTCAATACGCTGCATATATTTGATAATTAAGCCTAAAAATGTAAGCAAATTTCGGAGTATACTTCATTTCTTTCTTCAAATTTAACAATTCTATTGGAGTGTAGCTCCAGGTATTAGAAGCAATGTTTCAATAGATAATATTTGACATTTAGTACTTCAAACTCAGTATTACACACATTTACCTTTGGTTTTGAAAAGAAATTCCATTTCCTCAATGAGAGGACAATATTTCTTTCTAAAACAAGAATGAATAGATATATATCAAATGGATCCATCATATACAAACCAAGTAAAAGATATAGTGAAAAATCATGTTAACAAAATTTACAATTTTTAATTATTCACATTTTACAAAGTGTGAATAGTAAAGATGTCATGTCGTCGCTTTCAAAGAAATGAGGACGTTCAGGTCGCGAATTTGGTTTATTAGAAAGATAGTAAACAATGGACATTGTTATATAAAGGTTCTAAAAATTTGACAGATATGTAATATGGGTTTTTATTGTTAATGAAATGTATAGTTTAATGCAAAATATTTAGAAAATGAACTAATTTAAGGAGCAATCAAGACACGGACAGTGTTGGTGTTACCGAGACCACCCTTCCAGCCTTGGACAATAACAACAGGTTCGTTGGACTTGACAAGACCAGCTTCTTTACCCTTTTGGATACCCCACTTAATACGAGATTCAACATCTTCATCCCACTTAGCGGCAACATCACCCTTGTAAACGAAGGGGAAGACACCACGATGGAGATGAGATTGACGAGCAGTTTGTTCATCACGAGTAACGAGGATAATGGGTTGAGAAGGTCTGTATTTGGAGGCAAGACGGGCAGAATGACCAGACTTGGAAAGAACAATGATTGAGGATGCAGCATTTTCGTTAGCAGCGCCGACTTTTTGAAGCGTTAGTATACAATTCACATCTAAATTTAATGTTTATTATCACTTACCAGCGGCGGCGGTAATTGACTCAGTAGTGCTTACTGGTCTTTCAGTTAAATTGCGGATTTGGTCGTAAAGAGGAGAATAACAGATGACAGATTCAGCTAATTCACAACAGCTAGCCTAAAATTTTGAATAAAAATATTAGATTAAATCTTCAAGAACTCCAAAAATAAAACTTACCATAGTAGCAACAGCTTCAAGAGGATAATCACCCTTGGCGGTCTCACCGGAAAGCATGACAAGGTCAGCACCATCGAGAACGGCGTTGGCAACATCAGAGACTTCAGCACGAGTGGGACGAGGGTTGAAGGTCATAGATTCGAGCATTTGAGTGGCACAAGCAACGGGTTTACCAACCAAATTACACTTAGCAATCATCATCTTTTGAGCAATGAAGACACGTTCACAAGGAATTTCAATACCCATATCACCACGAGCAATCATGACACCATCAGTTTCAGCGAGAATTTCATCAAAGTTTTGAATACCTTGATGGTTCTCAATCTTACAGATAATCTTGACGTTCTTTCCCTTATCACCAAGAACACGACGGATATCCTTAACATCTTGAGCACGACGAATGAAAGAGGCAAAGATCATATCAACACCATTCTCAACACCGAAACGAAGATCGTTCTTATCCTTTTCAGAAAGAGCAGGAAGATCGACAGCAGTCTTGGGAAGGTTGACACCCTTCTTGGAACAGATCTTACCGTTGTTTTGAGCTTCAACGCGGACGAAATCATCACCCTTGGAGAGAACCTTGAAAGAAAGGACACCATCATCAACATAGATGTTCTTACCGACCTCAATGACCTTGGGCAAGTTCTTGTAATCAACATACATGTTCTCACCGTCACAAGCATTGAGATACTTATCGTTAGTGGTAATGTTCATTTGATGACCCTTCTTAATAGGGACTTCAGTATCGTTAGCCATCATACCAGTACGAATCTCGGGACCCTTAGTATCCAAAGCAATAGCGATGACCTTATCGGGACGAGCTAGTTGATAAAGTATTAAATGTCTGTAGAAATTTTTATAAGTATAAAATTTAATTACCAGCAGCGGCAGCACGGGCGTTATCAAGAACAGACTTGTGGTATTCATAATCACCATGAGAGAAGTTCATACGGACAATGTTCATACCAGCATCGATCAATTCAGTAAGCTTCTCGACAGGCTTGGTCTTAGGACCAATAGTACAAATGATGGAAGTCTTACGAGCGGCCTTGGGCTTGACATCGACATCCATACCAGCGATCCATTGCATGGGGAATTGAACTTGCTTGTTATCGGTAAACATTTTGTTGATTGAGATAATAAAGAAAAGAAAAAGGAAAACAAAGTAAAATTTTGAAAATGTTGGACAATAAAATAGACAAAAAAAAAGCTATACCAAATTCCGCATGTAAGACATCTTATCTTTACCACAGGGGTTTTACATCAAATTAGCAGTTAATTGAATCTCCAATTGATCATACGATGAAGAATGCCAGCGCGTCTTTCGAGTCGCTCATAATCAATTGTAATCTATACATCTTTTTTAGTTTTTTTTTTTTCTTTTTTTTTTTGGCCCTGTGTAATTGATTACATTAAAGTCATTGTACAACGTAACATTTGGGAAAATGTCTAATAAAAATGGGTAAAAACATCTAGTCCTTAAGTTGCATGTGTCATATTGGTAAAACTGTTTATTATTTCATTGACACAAGCCCCGAAACATTTAACGCCTTTGAATCTTTTTTCAGTGATCTAATATTGGGTTTTACATTTTCATGGGAAATATAGCACTGTTATTTCTTGAATGGTTATACAAGTTTTTTTAGTGCGGACTCACGGAGTTGATTTACATGAAATTTTGACTGAAAACCTCACTTTGTAAGAGAGATCACTTATCCGATTAAACAAAAAATTTTGGACTTTCTAATCGGATTAGAAAAGAAAAAACGTGGCCACATGAAATCTGGTTTTCTTGATGAGGTAAGTTCAATTATAAAACTTTCGCGTATAAACATTATATGTAATTATTACAAAGCTTCTAAAATATAAGCCATTGAGATTTACTTGACGTATATAGCGTAGTATTAAAGTTTTATTTAGCAGATTTAATGAGATCTAATCGATTATCATCGGTTGTTAATTAAAGAAAAAAAAGTAGTAAGATTATTTCTTCTTTTTTATTATTAAAAAAATAAATAAATAAATAAAGATTTGACGATTGATATGATGTATTTACTTTGCGACACAATCAAGTTATCGGTACTTCAACCAGATGTCTTTGATACCATTATCTATTTTATCGCAGCAAAAGGAAGGTACATATCAAAATGTTACTCAAAAAATAGAAACATTTTGGGTTTATTTTTTCTTTGATTAACTGTTTATTTGTTTGTTTGTTTGTTCGAAATTCACAAAAAAAAAAAAAGCTATCTATTTTTTTCTTATGATTTGAAATGACAACATGATACAAAGTTTGTGCTGAATGTGTTTAAAAGCTATCAAATTTATCTGTATTAATTTTCATCTCTTTATCTTCTGTATACAACTCAAAAGGAATATGTTTAATCAAAAAAATATTGCACAATTATATCTATTCTATATTTTGTTACACAACTACCAAAAAAAACAAATCAAGTTTTGCATATTACAAAGAATTTCAAATAGATCTTGCATAGTTAAATAACGACATTTAACTGATTTATATACTATGACATGTTGAAAGAAGGTACCATCTTTTTTTTTTTTTTTTTTTTTTTTTTTGCTCTTGGTAGTCTTCATAACGTCAAATCACGTAATTCTAAGTAACATATCGTTTTTTCTTAACAATTTTCTTGGTTTGAAATGAGTCTTTACGCGTCGTCGTTCTCAGAATTGATTTACATTGTCTTTTAGTTTGATATCTAATCAATATAAATCGCATAAGGTGTAGTAAATTTGCTTTTTCTAGATAAACTGAATGATTTACTCATCATGTTTGTTTGATCTTAATGAAGAATGATACTTTGATTATCCAATGAAAAGAGCCTCCGAGACCCCAAACGTTTGTTTGTAACATTCAAATGTACGTGCAATTAATTATGGCTCAAAAATCTCGCTTTGAGTCGACTCATGCAATTGTATGCCGTTCTTTGTAAAATATTAACGTTGAAATAAATCGCATTTTAGTTTCTTTTCTTGAATTAATCTGAAATTAGAGCTTTCAAGAGCTCATTTCTAAGAATTATAGTATTTTTATGAGCACTTCAGCTCACATAACTATTTATCGCATTGCATAGTTCATAGTAGCTGCATTTTTCCAACTTTTATGAATCGTTAAAAATTGAGTGATTCCTCGATATATTCATCACATAGGTACCGTATATCAAATGGTTTTTATCAATTAATAATAACCAAAAATCAACTAAATAGTTGTCAGTAAAATATAATAGGAATGAATGATAAATATTACTACTTATTGGTTAATTGATAACAATGCTAAAAAGGTAGTAATATAATAAATGAATTAAATTGAGTATAGATTAAGGGAAAGTAAGAAAGAAAGAAAGAAAGAAGAGAGATTAAGAATAAATAATAATGCATATATTTATACGGAATGCAACAGATGATAAAGGAAAATTGGTTTGAATAGCTAAAACTGATCTTAAACCTTAATATTGTGATTTCTTACTACGGTATGTATTAATGAAAAATGAAGAAATTCACGCAAGTGTGTTTTGTTTTTACGGTTTCATTTACTCAATTTTGGCAAACCACCTACGTATATTTGAATTACGTAGTATTACAAAGAAAGTAACAAATATTTAGTTTCACGATTTCTGATAAGATATTTACGTAAAATAGTCTATAAATTCAAAAAAAACACTGCATTTTTACAAAAAACTACAAGTTACTAAAACAATGGCGGATTTTGAATCAAATCTGCTGCTGTGTCACTACTACCCATAAATAAAAAAAAACTTGCCATGATCCAATCTTAAAGGGATTTAATAACTACTTAGCATAAAGTAATACTTAACAAAATTACACATTTAAATTAATATGTATATAAGTTAATCTCTTGTATTTTTTTTAAAAAAAAAGTAATTGTAAAAACTAGTCTTAAATTGCATTTTCAAAAAAGTTGTCAATTTTGATTCAATATACTTTCTCCGGTTCGAACAGTATTTTGACCGGAAGATTTTTATTTTACTTTTTTTCATTGTGGGGGAAAGGGAGGTGAGGTTGTAGAAAGTCGTTCAGAGTACAAGTTACTTATTACTCCCCCTCTTTCATCATACATACAATGGTTGCCAAGTCTGGAATCGCTGTTGGTCTCAACAAGGGCCACATCACTGCTCGTCGTGAACTTAAGGCTAAGCCTTCTAACAAGATTGGTGTATGTATTTTCAATAGATGGATAGATGGATGATAACAATCGAGAGATGGATCTGGATGTGGAAAAGCAACATGAAGAAATTACATTGAAATTCGACATTTTTGATTTATAAAGTATAAACTCTAACGCTGACATGCGTATACAACATGGAATATATTCGTATACACTATACGTGTATCCTCATTTTGTATATGCACGTTCAAAAATGCTATTTCATGAAATTTCATGTAATTTCTTTGCCTTGCTTATCAACATACTTTTTTCATGTACTCAAAAAAGATTTGGACATATTTATTAATAATTTATAATTATTCATTAGGCTGCTTCTAAGCGTACCGTTTTCGTTAAGAGCGTCATCCGTGAAGTCGCTGGTTTTGCTCCCTATGAACGTCGTCTTATGGAATTGATCAAGAACTCCAGAGACAAGCGTGCTAGAAAGCTCTGTAAGAGCAAGGTAAGGAACTTATATAGATAATATTAATAAATGCTGTATTAAAAATGATTGAATTTAGCTCGGTTCTTTCCTCCGTGCCAAGAAGAAGATTGAGGAACTCCAAGGTGCTATTGCTTCTTCTCGTCGTCAATAAATGTAGTTCACTTTGGAAGAAATTATCATTTTGAATAAAAAACCCCCCATTGTGTCTATACTTTGATATATATAATAAAAAGTTATAAATTCGTAAAGTTTATAAAAATGTAAATGCTTAATTTTTGAAAAAAGAAGTTCATTGTCTACACTACTAATTCCATCATTCTGAATAATGTAAACTCACTAAATACAGTAATTGTGACCGTGCGATACTCATTTGTGTATCTGCCCGCACATCTATTTCCATCTTTCCACCTTCTGACAAATAAAGCCTTACCCTTCTTTCTTTTACACTCCTTTCTTATTGTATTGTAAATCTTAAATATGAGTGCTATTACTCAAGCTGAAAGACAAAAATATGCCGAGATTTTCCAGGCAAGAGGCCAAGTAAACGGCTACATGTCTGGTAATTTTATATAGGAAAATGCTTGTTAGTTAAATTACTTATAGTTTGTATACTATAGGCGCAACTGCTCGCGACGTTCTTTTGAATTCAAATTTACCACCTAATCGTTTAGAACGTATCTGGTAATAAGTATAAAGCATAGTTTCGATAGTATTTAAGACTAATGATTTGTAAAAAAGGGATCTTTCTGATATTGATAAGGATGGTAACCTTGATTTTGAGGAGTTTTGTGTCGCTATGCATCTTACTTTTGACTGTATTAATGGCAACGAAGCACCTATTTCACTTCCTCCTTCTTTGATACCCGCCAATAAAGTGCACCTTCTTCCTCAACAACAATATGCTCAACCTACTGGTTATCAACAAGCTCAACCTACAGGATACCAGGGATACCAACAAACTCAATCCACTGGATATCAACAGCCTCAACCCACTGGCTATCAACAGCCTCAACCCACTGGCTATCAACAGCCTCAACCCACTGGCTATCAACAGCCTCAACAAACTGGCTACCAACAACCTCAACCTACTGGTTACTATGCTCAGCAGCAAGAACCTGAATTCAGTTGGGATATGACTCCTGACGAAATGACCTCATATCAGAATATCTATTCCAAATATGCTAATGATACAGGCAAAGTTAAATGTATGGAATCAATTGATAATGTCCAATATTATTACATTCATTAATTAATTTATATAGTCAGCAGAATGGAAGATTTTTATAATACATTAGGCCTTCCTCGCACAGATTTAACAAATGCATGGTAAACAGTGAAGTTCAAATGTCTATGTATAGTAGATTTACTCTTTTTTTTTTTATTATTATTATTATTATCATTGCTCAACAAAGGACTTTAATCGATGTAAATCATACAAATGCACTCACCCAAGATCAATGTTTGATGTTTTATCATGTTTTGAATCAACGTAGTCGTGGTATTCGCATCCCCAAAAACCTTCCACCAGATCTTCATGCTGCTTTTGCTGGTGAATATGCAGCTGATTTCGGGGAACGTCCTGGATCAGGCACTGGCGCTCGTAAAGGAACTAATCAATCCATGTCAAATAGCGCTAAATTAGCTGATAGCTATGTCAACCGTCTCGGCGCTGCTAGTACTTCATTAAGTAGTAAAAGCACCAAAGTTGGAAACAAGTATGACGAAGAGGATATGCTTAAAAGAGAATTAGCTGAATTAAAGGAGCGAGTTAAGGAAGCAGAGCGTAAAGCTAATGAAGCTAAAGAAAGCGAAAATTATGAATCTTTTGCTTCTCGTCCTCTTCGTGACCAATTCCAAGCTCTTTATGATTACAAATTGCGTCAGTTGACTGATCAGAGTGATATTGAAGACAAGGTTCGCAAACAAGAACGAGATATTGATGCAGCTCGTGATGCAGTTCGTCGATTAAACCGCATTGTAGATGATGTCCGTTCAAAGAAACGTGAGCTGGAATCATTGCTGGAGGAAAGAAGATTAGAAGTGCAAAAGGCTTTGCGTGCATCTGAATAACTTATATTTATGTTTTCTAATATTAATAAATTTCTTTAAAAATATAATTTGTAGTTGGTGATCAGTTTTACTTTCGCTTTCAAAGAATCACCATATTATTATGCAATGAGGTTGTCTGAAACAAATCAATTCTTTAAAGAGCTCTTTCAGAGCTCACTGTTAGTTATCAAACTGAAAAACCAGCTAGAACTATTGATTGCATTATTTTATACATTTTTTCTTTGTAAACATATTCAAACGACTTTAATACTATGAAAAATCTCGGCGTTTAAACAAAAAAAGTTGCTGCATTAAATAAAGCAATTGTATATCTCTTCAAACCAAATGCTTTCTATAGCTAGCTAATAATAAGCTTATTATCATTTAAAAAAATGTCTATATAGTCGGTATACGCCAAAAAGTACCAATGCAAAATACAGTAAATGTATTTGCTGTTTTAGTTCTCCCAAAATCCATTGAGTAGCCGCATTTAACGACAGCACAAGCTGATAAGCAGTGATTGAAAATTGGTTAATGCATAATATGTTCTGATAAACACTCCAATGTTGAGATAACGTTGGCAATCCAAACAGAAATGTCAAGTATTCATTGAGTTGAGCAGATCAACAACATCATTCTTTGATTCATCGTCTACAGAAAGGTTCAATCACGACATATACATAACAAAATTATTGACAATTTATCATTTGATTGTTTATTGTTATTCTTATTTAGTTATATTTATAAACATTCATAAATTGAGAAGCACCAGCTATACTGCTTTTTGAGTTATTATTGCTACTACTACTACTAGCGGCCTTTTCATTATTACTGTTCTTGCCACTAGGACCAGTATTGTTAATGTATAATGTCTCTGGGTGTGGTAAAATGAGTGCCTCATCACTAATTACAGTTGCAAAACCAATTAGAATCGTCAAACAATTCATGTTATTCTTTCAACTTACCCTGTATTATGATTTGTTTCTGAAGAGTTTCCATTGCTTTTAGACATTGCTTTTGAACTGGAATTTTTATTTTTTTTACTGGCATCTGAATCTTTTTGAATAGCATTTACGTTTTCTTTGGTAACAGTTACTTCGTCATTTGTACCGTGTTGAATAACATCATCTTCGTCTCCACTATCTAATGTCAAATCAATAAAGTCCATTTTCTGTCTCTTTTTAGGCGGTTGATCATTTTCGGGGGTAGCGGTTCTGTCTTCAGAGATTGCAATTCTTTCTTGCGGTGTGTTAGCTCTAGCTTCAGGAGTAGCAGTTTTTGCTTTAGGTGTACTCGCTATTTTGGGTATAGTATCATTAGATATCGCTGCTTCCTGTAACTCTGCTTCCCGAGCGTCATTTCTCTTCTCAGCAGCCTCCACCTCATCATCATCATCGTCTAATAAGATTGTAGTAACTTCTTTTTCTTCATTTTTTACAATTAATTCCTCTTCCTCTTCAGATTCTTCGTCTGCCAAATCTGGATTTTCATCTATAATTGTTATATGACCATTAGGCTCGACGCGAACACTATCAATATGTTTGGGAGTATTATGCAACATTTCCATGAAATATTCGTCAACAAATAAATCCTCCCAATCCTCGATCCGTCGGTAACAAACAGGACATGACCAAGTTGGAGTTTGTTCATTCATTGTTAAAAATATATTGGCGTCGAAACATTGTAAATGTTTGCAAGCAGTAGATCTGATAGGTGTATTGATACGAGTAAATGCAAGCTGTCAATATAATATTAGTTGTCAATTGAGCTAGAACAAATCAGGTTGGTATACTCACTGGATCTTTAGTTGACAATGTTTCGGATTCCATTATAATTTCGTCTTCTTCTTGAGTTTGTTGTACTGTATAATAGCTTTAGTTAATATATTAAACATCGGGAAGGTAATCGTTGTATACTTGCATTTTTCTAAAACTTTTTCTTTAGTCATCAGTCTCTTCTCTTTCATAGTTTGAATTAGTTGAGCCACAGCTGTTCGTTCTACTAAATAAATACTAGCAATAAAAGGAACATCGCTGTTAATATAGATCAATTCAACATTGTTAAGAGCTTGTTTTCGAGTCATTATAGTAAGATCAGGAGGATTTACAGTGCCTGGTTTTCCTTTCAAACAACGTAGAATCTAAAGTGATAAATATGATTAAATCTGTAGCACTAATTAAATGTGAATTAATCTTACACTTCCTTGAATCACAGTATCATTTACTTTTAATTCGCATACACTGGGAAGTTCAACGAGTAAATTAGAAGTATTACCATTGTATTGTGAACAATAGAATCTGATTTGATATGGAGGTCGATCATCAACAGAGTTTGAAGTAGCTAAAAGTTGTCGATTTGCATCAGTTAACGTGAATTGGAATAATCTTGATTGACGGTAGTTGTTGGCAGCAGCTGATACATTGGAGTTAGAAAAAAATGTACTTTTGTAACTATATATATCAAGAATTATACATACCAGGGCATACTTTAATACTTGCTAATCTAACTAGCGGCTTAAAGAAAGGACTCTGTTTAAAGTTAAGGTGGTCAATAGCTTGTGCTGGTCTATCACGTCCAGCTCGAGGTCTAAAGCAATTAACAGCTATTTCATCATCTTCATATTTCCATGCTAATCTGTATATTTTGAGATCAATTAGATTCGTGTAATATAGACTAATAAGCGTCTACTTACTTTCTTGGTGCGGTATCATTGACAATACGAACTACAGTGGCAATGCTAGATCTTTTGTTGTTGGTGATCAAGCCTACAATGAAATTGGTAAAACGCAATATGACTTCTTCTTTTCGTCCAGAAACAACCATACGAGATTGACTATTCAGGGTGTTGTTTACTGCCTTCATACAATCCGTTATCTCTTTCACTGTGGCGTTTCGAAGGTCATTTTGAAGTACCTTTTTTAATAAAAATAAAAACGAAAATGTTAATTGGTTCTATTCGCGCGGATATGCTATGTTTCTTTATACCTCAAAATTGTTACTCATGATGGAAAACTATATTTGATAGTAAATGCTGACTTTTTTTTTATTTTTTGGGCCGTTAAACAACTATTTGGAACTTGCAATCAGATATTAAAGAAAGGAAATGGACAGCTGCGTGAAAAAAAAAAATCTTTTTTCCTTTTTCGCTTCACCACTCTGTTTTTCTATTTCGCCTTTCATTTTTGCCTCTCCCTTTGTTGATGATAGGAATAATCCTTGTTATGGTGTGACCGTGGAACACTTATCCGGACCGTCAAACCATGGATAAATTTGTTGTACTTCATGGCAATAATACATAAATATTTATTTAGTTAAGAGGCAATCTCATATAGTTCAAGGAAATAACTGAATTGACCTTTTATACTATTAAATTTCTCAGCTCATAGTAATTGAGAAGTCGATAGTTATTGAAATTCGAGCATAACTTCATACTGTATACTTTTTAGAATATACCCTAGACATTGCTAATGGAAATTAATTGGTCGCATTATGTTGCTTGTTCTTAAAAATATTTTGCATCTTACGAAAAATTCAAAAAAGGTAATATTTACTGCTTTTTCCTGAAAAACTAGATCTCACTTTTCATCCCTGCTCAACGATTTTTTTCACTAAAAATACCGCAAACAAATTATATGCCGATGTACCTAAGATGTTCAACTAAGATCCAAAAACAAAGATCCATGAATATCCTATCTTTAGCAGTTGGTATAACTTTCTTAATCCTAATGTTTCAGATTTTTACAACTAACTCACTGGTAAAAATTCAAAGTAGCCCTTGGTGGTTGGGCTGAATGGTTAAGGCGTGTGCTTCCCAGGCGCAAGGTCTCGTGTTCAAATCCTGGTGTCGACAAGTTTATTTTGATAATGTTATGTAGTACTGTATATCCTGTTTAGTGTCATCGTCGCCAACCCATAACTTTTAGTATGACGTTTCTCCGCATGCCTGTTTGGCTCTGGGTGCAGCACTTTATTTAGTAGATTTCTTTCCCCACTTTCATAATATCATCATATCGCAATCTTGTTTATAATAGGCCCACTTGTGGAGACCTCTCAATCTCTTGACCTTTAGTTTTACGTTTACGTTGTGCTACATGAAGCGTTATTGTAGGAGTTTCATGTATATTAAGTCTTCACATTAAATAATAATAAATAAAAGTATATCCACTACGTTCTACCCTATAAAAAAAAAATTCAAAGCTTTAAGCTTTAATATTTCTGCAAGAAATTAAGCTATACTAATAAATTCTAATAATGAAATGTACCTGCTTTGTAGTGCTCTATAATATCTTGAAGTATGAAAAGATCCTGAACACATTTTTTTTTCCTTTTTTAATATTTTGCTGTAGTAAATTTCAAAATATTAGTTGCGTTGAGTAGCAGTTATTTTTTGTTTGCGCCATAGACCTCATTAAGCTCTGTCGTATACAATTTATTTTGTTTCAAAATATTTATTTTTCGTAGAACTATTCTGAAAAATGTGTAAAAAAAAAATATCCGTAGTTTTGCTCCAAAAAATGGCCAGTATACCCTCATATCAGATTTTGAATTTGAAAAAAAATTGACAAAAATTAGGTTTTCTCCACAAAAAATGTATTTAAAAAGTTCATTAATAGCCTGATCGATAGGCAATTTAGCTGCGCATATTAGAAAATACTTATATATCAAATACTAATAAACAAAGTGGCGTATATTTTCAGAAAACCTTGAAAATTTCAATCGCATTTTATGCAAAATTTAATGTGAAACATTTATCTATATCTTATTTAAACGGATGATGAATTTAAAACTGTACGAAAACCACTTAGTACGCTATTATCTCAACTATCTTTGTAGTTAATGAGCCATTGGACAATTTTGTTTTTGAACCATTTTTGGATCGATTTGTCACAATAAGCTTTGGGAAATCTTGAATGTCAAGTAGAAATTCTTAAAAAAAAAACAGATATTCCCATCTTTTTTCATCACATCAAACTATTTAATTTTTTTTGAATTTAAATTAAATTTATTGAAATTTTAAAATTAAGAGATCAATTTAAAGGATAGATGTTAGATGCTCTTTTTAAAGAACACCAATGTGCCTGTGGTCACATCAAGTTTAAAGCTTTAAAATTTTGGAAACTTTGAGTACGCATATCTTTCAAAATATTTGACGCACATAATGATGCTTTTTATTAAAAAAGCTTGTAGTTAACCTATTATTAAAAGATATTTATATTTGAAATACTATTTTCTAACTTCTCATTATTTGGCTTTTCCGTCAATATCTGAGATGCTCTCATTTGAGCACAACTATGTGCTCTGAGAGCATACAGAAGGTCAGAATGCGTATGTTAGAATACTTTTCACAACGTTGTCCTAAAGGCTGTGCCAAAAAAATTCCTCCAAAGAGTAAGTTTACTACGTACATATTAATCTCGAGTTACGAGGCCAAAATTATCAAACTCCGTTTTATGCGGGCTGTATCTTAAAATACCGAGAAAGTTCCCACCAAATCTACTTTTTAGTTGATAAGTCTTGCAATTTTAACGCAATCTCAAAAAGTACTATTTCAAAACAGATATATAAAGGAGGAAAACAAATGTAGCAAAAATCACAATTAAGCTCATACAGTACTTATAAATTTATTTCCATTAAAAGCGTGCAGTGGAATTACATACTAAAAGCTTGATAATCATAAAATAACTTAATTTACAAGTATCACTCACAGAGTTCATGCCACTTGAAATATTAAAGTGCAGCAATAATAAAGAGATACTCAAAGTGAACACAATAACAAACGCATGCGAAAATACAAAACACTTTTGAACCAATACATGTCGTGTGAACGATGGCACTCTTGATTACAGTGCAATCTATTACACAAATGACATATAGACCAAGAAATATTTTACCCAATTCAATAAATAATAACAAAGATGATATTAAGTTTAGTTAACTATTCCCCTGTGTTGTCATAGTTACACTACCAATAAATAAGATTTCAAGCACACTAAAATGTCAAAAAAATCTGTAAGAATAATCTTGTCAAAATTTTACGCTTTTATTAACGATACATCCTCTAGATGTATTTATACACACTCATTATTATAACTAATACTAGGGTTTTACTATCTAAGAATATGATGTAGATCAATACAGATGCATTGATCTACTATAACACCAATTATAGACTGAGACCTTGGATGTGAGACCTATTATGATGTATCTTGACATCTTGACATAACACACACATTAAAATTCGCATCTTATAATCAAGAACGTTAACTAAATAGATATAACCAATAGCTCCCAAAAGACCCACATTGTCGTACTTGACACACAACCCTTTATGGTCGATGCTTTGCATGATTTATACTTTCAATATGATATCAGTAACAACAACTCAAAATTAGAACATTACTCCATTCAAGTCTGATATACAAATTCTCTAAATCTCTATAAATACCCTCATACTTTTTCAATTATATTTAATCTTCAGAAATCTTTTGTAATAAAACTTTAGCTGATTATAATTGTATTTCTACCGCTTTTATTTTATATTTTTTTTTTATTTTAGTAAACAACTTCGTTATTTACTGCAAAACTTATGAATACTCTTTTAACATTTTTTTATTCTATTCTTATCTCGAAATCGTTAAATATATATCTTCTGCATTTTCTAACTTTTCATTAATTGACTTTTCAGTCAATGTCTGAGATGCTCTCATATGAGTTCATTGATAACCTCATGAGCCTATTGACGGTCTCATTTGAGCACAAGCATGTGCCCTGAGAGCATCCAGGAGACCATAGTGTAATATAACACCTATTATGGTCAGCAAGCCCTCTAATTCTCTCTCTCTCTCGCTGAATATGGATCCAAATAAACTTTCGCTGCACTTTTAGGCATTTATAGTAACGTTGACTCACAGGATTGTAATTACTTTAGGGCCCCCGAGTTACTGTGAAATGGTGAAATGAAAATGCACGCTTTTTAAGACTATTCTGTATGCAGTGTTTCAAATAAATTATAAAAATAAATAGCGGTTTAGACTTGAATTTTAAAGCTTCACTTAATACGTAATGAATGTACAAATAAAACATCTTGATTTTACTAGCTTACAGCTGTTCTTGAAGGATTTCAGCATACGTTTTTAAAAGAAGATTTCTCTTTCTCTGCTTGAAAAGTTTAAACCAGTTAAAAAATACTCTTAAACAATGAACATTGATCCAATTAAGCTAATACAAGCTTCAAAAGATATATTACATTTATAATAATATTTAGTAGTGAACTTTCAGCAGCCATTGATTTTCTGGTTGAATCATATATGGAAAATAAATGCCGATTTTTTATTCGATAGAGGAGCGCCCTGTGTCACGCTTTACAGCATGAATATTGTAATTAATGGCATGAACCTGATAATCTAACCTAAAAAAAAAAACACTTATACTTTTAGAATACTTCTCGAGATTTTGCTCAAGTGATATCATCATCTATTCTTCATATCCTAATAAACTCGACAATTTAAGAGATGTTATTGGCCTGTGTCATTTGGATATTGTGGATAAAATGCACCATTATTCTACCAAAAATATAGGTAGCATGAAACGAGATGGTGCGAATTAAAGGTAGAAATATGGTGTATAGTATAGTGCTGGAAAGGTGACACCAAAAACGTTTAATGCCGTTAGTTCTGATTGATTATAAGGACCAGCCATTTAACGATTTTTGCATTGTTAGTTACTGAATTTACCAAAAACTTTGAAACGCTTTTGAATTCAATAAAAATGCAATTTCACAACATCCTAATTTACACCTCAAATTTTATGTATTACGGACTTGAAGAATATCAGGTAGAGGTGCCGATGACTAAAAAATAGGAACTTTCGCATGTTTCAACATTTTGCAGTGTGATGAAGGCATTTCTTGAACTATGATATAAAGTTACCACAAATAATAATAACTTTAATAATTGAAATGCATTTTGTAAAAGTATACTATGGTATGATATATGCAAACCAAACAAATTTTTTGTTTTCTATTATTAGCAATTCAATGTAAAACTCCCAAAAACAAATGTATAGAGTAGCGTTCTTATTAGCTCTTAATTTGTAAGCTAAAAGAATTATAAAACAACTGAAGTATTGTGAAGCAATATCGTAATACCTGCAGCATATTTACTTGTATAATTTATATAATAATGTGTCATGGATAAAGTGCATTCTTTAAAATCTGATCTTTCATTGATTTTATCTAAAAATTGTTAATGTTATGCTCATTTATGCTCTATAAAAACTGTAATGGACGCATTGAAAGTAATGTTATCAAAAAAACTATTCTAAATTTATTCAAAGGAGATAAAAACCATTTTTAACAAGAAAAATAAAAAAAAAAATACAAGTAATAATGTATGTTAAATCCGTAACAAATCTGTATGTGTGTATTTGTTTGTGTTGTGCGTAAAAAAGCTTTTGAGAGTATTTGTGTTTGGAGGGAGGCTAAGTAGTGAGCTATAATAACAGAAACTATATATAAATTTATGAGAAAGCAGGGAAATCATACTTGATACCAGCATCCTCAATTTGTTTACGCAATCTTTTTTCAGTCTTTCTAAGAGCATCGCACTTTTGTTTAAGTTGCTCAGGAGTCTTCTTCTTGTTATGAATTTGACGATTGCGAAGTTCATAGTTGAAAGGTTTATATATCTTTTCAGAACCAGCAAATAAATTCTCATGAACCTTCTCGGCAGGAACAATTTGACATTGGAGCATGTGATCAAATAAGAGATAATTGTGCATGGTTTCAGCAACAATTTCAGCAACATCGGCAGACTCGAATTCAATGAAACCGTAATGCTTTGATCTACCAGTCTTTTTGTTACGTGAGAGACGAAGTCTAGAGATGTCACCAAATTGACTAAAGTATCCCTTCATTTCCTTTTCATAAAAACCATGAGGAATACGACCGAGATAAACAACACCCTTTTCTTCAGTTTTGGCAGCCTAAAAAAACGTAAAAATGTCAGTTAACCCACTCTTTTCCACTTTTCCAATTAAGATGTCAATGTTTACCTTAGTAGATTTTGATTTCTTATCAAATGTCTTTTTGGTTTCAGTCATACTTTCTTCCAATTTCTTTTCATCTAAAGTAACAACATTTTCGTTGCTATCAATAGCATCAGCCTCCTCATCTGAAGAATCTTCATCTTCACCACTGCTGGCCATATCACCCAAAATTTCCTTTCTAAGAGCTTCTTCTTGCTCTTCGGTAAGATCATCCTCTTCAGCATCAATTTCTTGAGCCTTCTCAACGGCTTGTTCTTCCTCTTCTTCGCTATCGTCTTTCTTTTCTTCTTCTTCCTTTACAGCAACCTTTGCTGCTTTCTTTCCAACTGCTTTCTTCTTGTTGGCTTCATCTTTGAAAGAGACACGCTTTCTCTTGGAGCTTTCGGTTTCCTTTTGAGCAGGAGCTTCCTTTACAACTTTCTTAGCAGGTGCCTTCTTGACGGGTGCTTTGGTATCTTTTCTTGATTTGACAGCAGGCATTATATATGAATATTTATGGTTTAGAAAAAGAAATTTTTGCAATGCAATCTTGAGGTGCGGAAAAGGTTTTTCTTTTTCCAAAAAATTAGGGTAAAGATGGTCACTGTATAGTCACGATGAAAGCAACATTGATATGTGAGCATACTACTGTTCTTCTTATTTGATGGACTTGGTGCCGCTTGAAAAAGTTGTATCAGTAATTTGATCTACAAATCTATATTACTTAAAGCAAAATGCACATGTAAATTAAATTTGTCAAGCAATTTTCAATACAAGACATTAATAGGGATGCTAAATGCACAATAAATTATTCTATCATCTTGATCTAAACATGACAAAAATGAACTGGATCGATATCAAGCAAACTTGATGTTAAGCTTTGTGCAGAACCGAACATTCTTTCCATCAATTAGATATAGACGAATATAATGCATCGAGAGCTAATTGATGATTTTTATCAGCTATTGTGTTCCTGGCCATTCAATCAATAAATACCATCGGGAAGCAAATTTGCAAAATGTAATGCCATACCAATATCTTTTGTGCATTCAAAGTTTAAACAATATCACTGAAACAGACAAACAAAAAAGCCTTAAAGTAAACTTGAGATTTTGAGTTACAGCTTCAAACTAATTGATGTTGATTAGCATAATTCAACTATACTTAAAAATTCTTTAAAAACGAGCTTAATTTATCTGATTTTAAAACAAATTCCAGATCAATTACTATATTCTAATCACTTTAATCTATACTGTATTTTACGCTCAAACCGTAGCAATATATTTATTAATTTTTTTCTAAAGATACCATTTGAAAATCTATTCCCATTCAAATATAATGTGTATATATATATATATATATAAAAGGCGGATAATTTTATCCAGTAAAAATTTTGAGGAACAAGTAAAGACAAGCACCAACAAAACGTACAGCAGATAAACCAGCAACAGACCAAAGAATAAAACCCAAATAAGCAGTTGCTCTATCATTATAATTACCAAACCAACTAAAAACATCTTGTCCATTGGTAATAATGGTAACAAGGACCATGTTTGTAAAGATCCAGACTGTTACAAGTTTGGTTCTGAAAGAACGGTAATAATCTTCTTGTTTAGTTTTAGCATCACGTTTAGTAATCTCGGGTATCACGGTTGTTTTTAAATCGAGACAAGCTTCATCGTAAAGCTCATTAAGATCCTTTTGTTCAGTAGGTAGGGCAACTTCAACTTCATGTTCACCATCTTTACCCTTTTTACCTTTTACAACACCTAAATCAGTAGAAACGCCATTATCACCTTTAGTACCCCAAGATACATCGTGTGTGTTACAAAATGCATAAATATTAAGCACGTTGATATAACTGGGAGACATGAAAATGTATTGTATAAGACTGGTAAACATGTGCCATGGGTCTAAAAATAAGAAGCTTGCTACAAAGTACATGACATATGTGGAACAAACGGAGATGATGACATTTCGGAACGTGCCCTGTTTGATTAAAGCCAGAATTTGTTCATTAAGACCTTTACCGGATTCTGCAGCTGCAATTTCAAAAGCACCTTGTACACCTCTAACAGTAATCCAAATAGTACAAAACATAACATAACCCATGAGGAGAGCAAAAAAGACAATGATCGAGGTATAAGCCCATTTAAGACCTTGTGGTCGATTACCCATAGCGATAATGAATTGAAGAATTAGTAGTAAAACATAGATATAATTGAGTACAGTATGCACAATTGTGCCAATATTTTCACTGTAAGGTGGATTCGGTACTCGAATAATTGATGTAGTCATGATATAAAAGACCAAATAAAAGTTGCCGATAGCAAACCAAGAGAACACGAGATTGTATAATTGATATAAATCATTAAACATAAAGACAAGTTTACGTAAAATATTATGATCCGAACTCCAAACTTTACGCCAATGTACCATAGAATACAAACCAGCAAAGAAAGAACCATTAAGCCAACGACGACGTTGAGAAATGAATTCAGCAACAGTATCAGGTACATCAGTTTCACCAGAAGCATTAGAACAATAATGAAGCACCCAAGCAGAATCCTTTTTAGCAACAAGTTCATAACATAAAATACGATCTTCAGCAAGGTACATATTAGCAGTAAAAATGTCCGCATCACTACCATGCATTTGTTCACCCAAAAAGTACTTTTCAAGTGGGCCTTGACCTTGCATATCATTTTGAAGTGCAGTGTATCGATAAGCACTGAAAGCACCAGGCAACACAGAAATATGACCAAATACAGATTCAAGTGGTTTATCAAGAATATTAGACATTTTGTATTCAAAATTTTGAGATGCAACTAAAGGATTTAGTAATTGTACACCACCTTTGCCCAACATGGCTTTAATTTCGCCACAAGCACCAGCTACATTACGGTTAATATCAAATGATTTCCATAGGTTATAAATAGATCTTCCTCCTGGTTTAGTACCCACATCAAGTAATACACACACATTTGGTCTCAAAAGTGGACCAAATGCTTGAAAAAACCAACGATGCGAATTAATCTTTTTTTGGTTCTTTTCTTTAAGTAAAAATAATATCTGAACTGGCACAACACCCTTTTCTGCTCCTCTAAAATTCATGTCCGAATCAACAGATATTTGAGTTGTATGCTATATATTATACAATGTGTATTTGTTTAGTACAACGTTACAAATCAATTTAAAAATTAACTACCTCGTAAATGTGAGCAGTAACAGGTTTGCCTTCCACAATATTCTTAGCTAAACCATCTTGATATACACCCATTGCTGCAAGAACTGATAATGTACGTGGATGAATTTTTGTACGTCCATCAGATACAATACAAACAACTACTTTTTTCCACCCTTCAGGTCCCCACGTTTTTGACCTTTCACGAGAACAAAGATGAGATATATTTTTCATAACACCATTCATCGTTCTACAAAATAAAATTTCATCTTCCTAAAAATTCTACATTAGATTTTGACATTTTTTTTTTTTTTTTTTTTTTAAAAAAAAAAGAAAAAATACTTACATTATACATGGTCAAAACAATAAATAATTCAGTTTCTCTGTGCAATAAATTTTGTCGAAGTTTATAGCCATCTTTTTGAAAGTCTGCTGGATCACAAGTAGCTGCAATATATCTAGAGAAATCAACGTTAAATCAATTTAATTGCCCATAATTCCTCTAAATATATATACCTCATATGTGTAAATTCATTTTCATCTCTACGCTTCACTCTTTGCAAATATTTATTGGGAACAGGATTATCCAAAATCAAATTACCACCTGTCAATTTTACCTTTCGAACTTTTTTTAATGTGATTTTAGTAAATAGCACGTTGTACCTCCCCTTTTGATTATTTACCTGTTTTGTATCTTCTTGGTTGTTTTCTTGGAGCGATCCCAAAATCTCCAGGTCCGCCACCAATCATGTTTGAAGGAGGTGAGCCAAATCGTGTTCCTCCACCACCGACAGAAGTGGATATAGAACTGCCATTAGGAGTTCCTAATAAAGGTTGCTGCATATTGTTACTACCTGGAATTGATGATTCATAATAACCCAATGTATTATCATTATTTGAATTAAATCCTGGAGTAGCAGGGTTGCTGTTATATGATGTCTGTTGCATAGAATATTCTTCGCCTGTATTAAATCTTGGCCTTGCTGGCATTCTTGCTGATGGCATTGGGCTTGCATTTCCATTTTGTGCATTATTGTATTCATACATTTTTATTTTTTTTTTTTTTTGAAAATAAAATAAAGTAAAATAGAATTCAAGAAGAAAGGAGAGAAAAGAAAAAAAAAAGATGTAAATTTTGATTTAAATAGAAGCTTAAATTTGCATCAATTAAATGCTTGTAGTACGAAAACTATACATTAAAGTCAGGGCTCATAAAAATACATTTTTTGCGTGCTGTGTTTAAGGTTATTATTACCAAAAATAAAGACAATTGTTTTAATTCAACTCCCAAGTGTAACTTGCAAAGTTACTCAGAATATATTAATTGAACTGAACACTGTTTAATTATTATGTCCATTTTTGTTATTTTAATTAGTTGTATATTTACCTTTGTACTTGGTTTAAATGATCATCAATTTCATTTGCTATACACATATGGTGCATCAAAAAACTATGCAAGTTGTGCACACTGTATATCGAGTGGACTATGTTCACATTAACTGCCCTTAATAAATAGAGCAAACAGCGCATTTTTATTGAAAAATACAAAAACTTAATATGTGTTGTTTAATAGATTCTCAAAATTTTGACAATTTAAATCATACTTTTCATAAATTGTAATACATGTAAGTAAATTATAGACTATATTTGATATAATTAATAACGCAAATTGGCACAATTCTTTTATAATTCACAAAATATAAACCCAATAAAAATTACTGTGCTGAATTCTGAAGTCTTTATACGACGATAAAAAGAAATTGGGTCTTCATAAAGATTCATAAGACTTACAAAACAATCAACTAAATGATCTCCATTTCACATGCGCGTAATATATGTAATTCCAGTAATCTTGTAAATGAATATTAAACAGACAAATGCGCTACCTTCATTATAAAAAAAGATAAAAAAAAGCAAAAGCAAAAGCAAAGATATTTCATTTAGGATACTAGAATGTATCACAATAAAAAAATATGCTTTAATAATTTACTGGTATCTACTATGCACTTGGATATAAAACTTTCCATAGAAAAAACTTCATAACTATTTGTTTGATTGATTTGATTCGTGTTCCTGAGCAAAATTGGTTGCTGTGGTGGTTAGAACCCAGCTGTCAAACATTTTATTGCTCATAGTGGTTGTTGTCTATGGCAACATGTACTAGTTTTAGCTTTTTTTGCAGTGATAAGGCTTCGCTTTTATCTAAAATGTAGTTTATCGTCATTAATGATGATGTGTGAATGATTTAGTTTGAATTCATGTTACACAATGCTTAAACCGAGAACAACTGGAAAAATAAAGAATATTCATCAGTTCTAATTTTCCTCTTTGACTTTTTTTATTTCAAAAAATATCTTCAGAATGGCAACTATCCCAGTACTTAAGCAAACAGAGAACTATGTTCGTGGTGTATCATTTGATACAATGACTGATCAAGATCAACCTGATTATTCCTTTACGCTTCGAGGAAAAACACAAGGTTATCAACGTACTCGACGAAGCCGAACTTTCCTTGTTGCTACTGACCTTGCAAACTACAGCGACTATGCTCTTGATTGGGCTATTGAAGTAATATGGCATTCATATAATCAATGAAGTGATGATTAACGTTATTTTTAACTTTTTTTTTTTTTAGAATGTTATTGATGATGGAGATGAACTTATTGTTCTTCGTGTTCTCACTGTAGATATGAGTGGTAAGATATAGGGTTATATACACACAGTGGATATATAGGAATAATACGTTTTTTTTTATTAGAGAACAGGCCCAACCTTAAATCCATGTTGAGACACGAAGAATTAGAATCTAAAGAAAGAGCTTCTGTTGTTATGAATAAAATTATGGCTTCCGGAAATCAAAATTTAAAGGTATGGTTTATACATTTACAATTACATTTCTCTTACCAAGACAATAAAATATTAGATTAGTGCAGTTATTGAGTTTGTCATTGGAAAGGTCCAGGAAACTATTCAGAATATGGTAAAAACTAAA
Organism: Mucor plumbeus; assembly: GCA_016758945.1. Classification (NCBI taxonomy): domain Eukaryota; kingdom Fungi; phylum Mucoromycota; class Mucoromycetes; order Mucorales; family Mucoraceae; genus Mucor; species Mucor plumbeus. The sequence goes on from JAEPRC010000245.1 coordinate 42,104, forward strand.
AAAAAAAAGAAAAAAAATCTATTTATGAGCTACTTTGAAATTGACCGACAAATATTAGATTTCTGTATATCAACCTTCAATGCTTATCGTCGGCACTCGAGGAATGTCTGAATTAAAAGGCATGTTTATGAATAGTATATCTAAATACTGTCTGCAACACTCCCCGATTCCTGTAGTTGTTGTTAGACCTGAGGATAAGGTTAAAAAACAACAACAAAAGAAAGCTGAAAAGAAAGCTGAAAAGAAAGCGGCCGCAAAGAAAGCAAACCGTCTTAGTGGTATGTTCCGTATAAGCAGCCATTCTAGCATATCCAGCATGAATTCTAAGGGTTCGGATTCTTCGGATAGTAGTTCAGATGAGGAAGATGTAACAAGTGTGGAGAAAAAAGTACAACGATTATCTGTATTTGACAAAATTGGACGTCGATCAAGATCATCATCTCCAGCTAGACCACCAGCAACAACAAGCAAGAAATAATAGGGCTTATATTTAAATATAATGAGTATACATCAATTGTAATTGTGTTAGTGTATGTGTGTATCTAAATACATAGAATAGCTATGTTTTGTTTATAAATAATAAAGGGGTTTAGATTTGATCATGTGTTTTAGCAACTAAAATTGGAGATTTTGAGCGTCGATAGTGATGCTGTAAGCACTAATTTGTTATCAAATACGGTGTTATATGATAGATTAAAATTAATACAGCATTTTGCATCGATCAGAGCAATCAAAATACTCAATTTATTATGCAGGCTAATCCATTTTACAGCTAAAGTAATCCAAAATCTAGCATTTTCAGCGCTCTATATCTACGGTTTCTGGCATCTGTACAACCACTAAACTATTTAGAGCCATTATTTCTCACAAACCAAAGATACTATTTGATGAATTTTTTCAGCTTTTTTTTATGAAAAATATACCAACTTCGACCTCAAAGTCCTCATGGTAGCAAGGGAAAATTAAAGAAAATTAATTAAAGATTTTTATCGCACTCAAAATAAAGGTATGTATAAATAAAAAATGTTGCCAATTTGTTCAGCGCTCATGCCAAAAAAAAATTTTGATTGTTTATTATTGAAAGTTTAGACTTTTTGAGGAAAATTAGATATTATAGTTTTGTGAAATTACAAGAAATTTTCAGTGAAAAGACTTCAAGTAAAGTATATCATGAAATAGGCAATTGAAGACTGTACTAAAAACCAACAGACATGAAATGATATTACTACTTTTTTTGAGAGACAACCAAAAGTGTTCAATTGTTCAAATCAAAGCGTTTTTGCATAGCGGCGTTTAAATTGAAACCCACTATCAAAATGTCTATAAAAGCAAGGTTAAAAGGATTTATTAATAATTAAAATCTAATGTTATATACAAATGTTTTTTATGTAGCATTTTTATATACATCATATATCATAATAAAATTTTTATTTTGCTTGAAACTCTTGCAACTAACTACTTTTACGGCTGTTAAAAGGGGCGTATTTTCCTCAATTACATGTTTCAATCACAGTTTTGAAGTAAACGTAGCCTGCTTTGTAAGAGTCCAGATGCCTATCTTCATTCTCCAGACAAATTTCATAGGAAAGGTTATTTACCCGAGTAATATATGCTTTATTTATTTTTTTTTACAAAATTCGACTTTTAATGTACTGTTGAGCGTTTTTGACAATGAATGGTCGTATTTTGATGAAGTTAAAGGTTCTTGAAAGACTCTTTTGTATGTAACATTGAGCATCAAAGTGACGTGGCGCTTTTCTTAAGTCGCCGCGATTCCAGCAAAGGTTTTCACAAATATTTTGCAAATTTTCATCTTTTTTTTTTTCCAACCTACACTCTCACACGTAGAAAACGAATAACCGCCTTTTCTGTTTATAACAATATAAAAAGAAATGTCAGTCGACGGTGAAGGAACGAATGAACCTAATTCAACATCTCAACAAGCACCGCCTCAGCAAACATCCTCTTCCCAACAACAACAACAACAACAACAACAGCAGCAGCAAGCTCAATTAGTTCACCAAGGTTTAAATTTTTCGATTAATGACATACTTAGCAACAATCACGATGTTAATGATTCTTCCTTTCAATCAATTGTACAAACATTAAGTAATAATAATAATGAAGAACATATCGCACCATCGTATGCACATTTACCTGCTGAATTACAAGATTTATTCAATACAAATGAAACAGATGACCTATTATCAGTTCAAGGTACCAATTCAGACGCGTCTATTCTTCAAGGAAATATGTCAAATATTTGGGATAGACCTGCTACTTCACAGTCATTTTTACAATCATCCCCACAACAACAATCAAGTGTCCCCATCACATCATCTTCTCCTGTTTCTATTGTTCATACTACAATAGCAGCTTCTACACCCTCTGCAACAACAACTACAAATATCCCTGTCATCCAAGCATCGCCCAGTAATCCGAATACACTTACTTCTCAACCAATACAGCAAAAGCCTCAACCGACACAACAGAAACAAACACAGCCAATATCTCGTCAGCCATCGCAAAATTCACAACAACAACGTAACTATTTTTCGAACTAAGTTTCTATTTAGCTTATTGACATTATCTTTTTTTTCTACATAAATTAGCTTCTTCTACTACATTATTAGATAATATCACAGCTCAATTGCCACCCGAACGAAAAGAAAAGTTTATTCAATTGTTTAGAGAGTTACAATCAAATTCAGTTTCTGCAGCACAGTTTCTGTCACAAGCAAAATCATTATTAGGACAACAACAATATCAACAATTGGAAGATTTAAAAAATAAACCTACTCAATTAGGACAAAAATCAGCATCTGCATCACCATCTGGTAATGATGATGAAAATAGAAAGAGAGCATTGTCGAGTCAACAGTTGAGGCAGGAGGATGCCCAACGATCAATGCCCGGAATAATGTAAGTACAAACATGTGTTTTTGATTGCACAAAGCTTAAAAAAGTATATAAATGCATCTAGTACCCCTCAATTAAAACGAGCAAAAATCGAGCATATACCAATTAACGCTTTACCACAACAATTCCATCATCCTCAAACACTGCAACAACAACAACAATTACATCAATTACAAATGCAACTTCAACAGCAACATCAAATGCAATTGATGCAGCAACAGCAGCTTCAACAGCAACAGCAGCTTCAACAGCAACAGCAACAGCAACAGCAACAGCAACAGCAGCAGCAGCAACAACAGCAGCAGCAACAACAACAACAACAACAACAGCAGCAGCAGCAACAGCAACAACAGCAACAACAACAATTACAACCTCATCAACCTGTAGCTCCATCGCCTTCTACTGGTCAAGCACCTACTGTGAGCATTACTTCAGCCCAAACCATAACCACTCCAGTATTCAAAACACCTGCTGTACCTGGTACACCTGGATTGCAAATACCTTCTAGAGCAAATACACCACAATCCTTGAGGTATGTTTGTTTTTGAGAAATGAATTAAAGATAAAATTATTAATTTTATTATAGTAAACCTACAGTGCCTAATGGACCGACGTCTACTACAAATGCATCGAGTACAGCAACTGCAAGTGGAGGAGGTGGAGGCGATAGAATTGATTATGATACATTAACAGATGTCATGGGATATGCTGGTGTAGATTTAAAAGAGGAAGCAGAACATTTCTTAAAAGATGGTGATGGTTCTGGTGGTATATTACCAGATGGTGTAGATAGATCGAAAATGCAAGATTTTATGAACACGGAATTATTAATGTCGAAAATATTAAAATATGGTAAACTATATATAAAAAATATTATGCAAGGAATGGATAAATTCTGATTCAATATTATAGCCAAATGTGTAAATATCAAAAAAATTGATAGTGATTTTGTATCCTATATGGCATTGGCTACTCAAGATAGAATTCGTACTGTAATGGAGTCAATGGTATCAGCATCAAAACATCGTACATTTGATCCTTTTAAAAAGCCACCATTATCAGAAGATGGCCATCCACTATTTAAAATACAAGTTAAGCAAAATGTCAAATTACAACTTGAAGCTATTGAGCATGTGTCAAGGCAATCTGAATTGGATCTTGACCCTATAGATGAAGATGACATGAATCAAAAAGAGCAATTACCAACCGAAAAGGGCTGGTACTCGAAAAAGTCAAAAAAACCTCTCTTAATTACAGACAAAGCTGAAAGAAAAGTGACGGTACAGGATGCTATATTTGTTATGGAAAGAGATGTGCAAGGAGGTAGAGGATCAAATCAACGTACATTACTAAAAGCCTATAACGAATGGTTATCTTGATGTTGTATAAATAAAAAAAATTAAAATAAAAATCAATAATGAATACCACTTTTTGTTTAATATAAACTAGCTGTCGAATATTTTTGATAGTTTGATAGATGAAGTGGGAATTTATTTAATGACAGTAAAAAAAAAAAAAAAAAGCATTTTTCATTTGTATTTTGATTTTAATTAAGAGAGATTTTTAGGTCAATCCGTTATATAAAATAAAAAGTGAAAGCTTTCTATTTCTAATAAGTAGACATAACCACGTATATCTGTCCTACCTTTCCCGAAGGGCACAATCCACAGTTTTTTCTATAAGGAAAGACCACAGGATAGAGGCAGGTTTAATATGTAAAGAATCAATACATTTGCCAACTTTTACAGGCTTTTTATAACTGATGGAAAATTATTTTAATAAGCCACTGTCAGACTGCTTAAAGATGCTGTTGCAATGTTAAACAGTCTCTTGTAACCTTCCTGAACACTTTAAAACTTCCTGTTGCAGTAACAGATGAACATTGGAAGAATCTTTAAATCATAGACTTTAAAAAGATCGATAAAAGCCAAAAAAATAAAGATAATTGAAACGCAATCATGAGCTTATTTTTCAATAATTTTTTTTTGCTAATAACATAAAAAATAGTGCCAAAATAATCCTTTTACGGATGCAGTTCAAACACAAACAACATCAAAATTATCTGACTGTAATTATTCACCAATAAATATTGTGCGGCGCTTTAACGGCCAAATGCATCATAATTGTAATTGTAAGAACTGTTTCGAATAAAAAAGATTACAACAGTGCAGTATTACCATCCAATTTCTAATAAAAAATTTTAGAAAGAAAAAGATATTTTTTTCTAAATAAATTTATTATGTTATTTGAAATTTCCCTGTAGCTTTTTTTTTTTTCTTTTTGGGATGATTGACGTATAAACCATTTTGATCCCAAAACTGAAGTTGAGAAGTTGTAATGTAGTGTAAAACTTTATAAATTTTATGAATAGTTTCATGATAAAAATACTTGACAATACTCAAAGCCTAATCCGAATAAATCCGACAATGCTCTAATATTTACCACGTTTGAAATATAGCAAATTTAATAATTAGTCTTATTCATCAATCTTGTTATGCTAAACAAGAATGATCAGTGTAACAACTTCGATTTTTATCGCAAGAGCGATATTCAATTATAAACTATACAACATCTCATTAAAATTAATTTGCATATTTATCAGCAAAAATCAAGATAATATGATCAGCTATATGATATAAGTATTTAATTAATTTTGATTATAAATCGAAGTAGAGGATGATATTCTCCACAAGCAATACCAAAAGGGTCGCTAAACATGATTTCGGTTTCCACATTTTGCCAAAAGGTTATGAAATTTATAATAATAACATGTTAATTCGGAAAATATAGCTGCTGGAGTATTTGCAGTTACTATAAACTACATACAATCCCCTATACATTTAATAGTAATATACTTCTATACAATAGCTGTTTCAATTAAAAAAAAAACATGTTAATCTCAAGTATTATTCATTTCTGAATATTATATCGTCAAATAAAACTTTATATAGATTAGCATGTGAAAGCTAGTAATTTGAAGCCTTATGGTGATACAACAGTAATTTCTACATGCTCTATTTTCATGGCCAATGCTCTCGTTATACAAATATATATAAAAGCAGCCGTTGATGAGTTATTTTATCTTGTTTTTTTTAATTTTTTTCTATTTTTTTTCTTTATTCATTAAAAAATGTTTACAGAATTATCATACCTAACATACGATATAACAGTATATTTACTTAGTTTTTTGGTATATGTATTTTTTAGAGAAGTTCGTCCAAGAGGTTCACATCGTATACCAAAAGAAGGCCCTGTCATCTTTGTTGTAGCTCCACATGCTAATCAATTTGTTGACCCTTTGTTGGTAATGAAAGAATGTGGACGTAGAACTTCCATGTTAATCGCTGAAAAATCAATGCACGAAAAAGGTGTTGGCACATTTGCTAGAATGTTGAATGCTAGTAAGTCAACAAGATGAGATCAATTCACAAAATAATGACATTTAATATTCTTAAAAGTTCCTGTGGTTCGCCCTCAAGATCTTGCAACAAAGGGAAAAGGCACCATTTATATTTCTGACCCAGAAGCAGAGCAATTACACATTTCAGGCACAGGAACCGAATTTACAAAGCAATTATTTCCCAAGGACACAATTTTACTTGTAGGACCTCATACTGAAGGATACAAAGCTGAGGTTACAAATGTTATTTCAGATACAGAACTTGTGATCAAACATCCATTCAGAAGCGCAATTGCTTTGGAAAATGAACAATGCGAATTCAAATGTATTCCACATGTAGAGCAATCTTCTGTGTTCAAATCAGTTCATAAAGAATTGAATCGAGGTGGCTGTATTACAATTTTCCCTGAAGGTGGTAGTCATGATCGTGTTGAGATGTTACCATTAAAAGGTAAGCATTAAATAAATGCTGTCATGACAAATGCATGTATTGATATATATAAAATAGCTGGTGTTACTTTAATGGCTTTAGGCGCTATGGCTGAATACCCTGGTTTAGATGTGAAGATTGTTCCTGTAGGTTTGAATTATTTCCATGCTCATAGATTTAGATCAAGAGCTGTGGTAGAATTTGGTGAACCCTTGACTATATCTGAACGATACGTTGAAATGTTCAAAAATGGTGGTGATGAGAAGCGTTTAGCATGTGGAACATTGTTGGGTAAAATTTATGATTCGTTAAAATCTGTAACATTGAATGCTGGAAGCTACGAAACATTGATGGTAAATATTACAAATTTTATGATTATATTTATATTATCATTTATACTTATTTCATTGTTTAGCTGATTCAAGCAGCAAGAAGGCTTTACAAGCCTGCTAACCGCAAACTACACATTTCTCAAGTGGTTGATTTGAACCGTCGCTTTCTTATAGGATACAATATGTTTAAAAATGAGCCAAAAGTAATAGAATTAGAGCAACGTGTTCTTGCTTATAATCAATTGCTTAAGTATCATGGAATCCGAGATCATCAGGTTCAAAAGACTAAACTAGGTGGAAGTCGTACATTGCTTTTAATTTGCAAAAGATTTGTTGTGATGTTGTTGTTAGCTCTATTAGATTTTCCAGGGTATAATATTCAAACTACTGTAGTACTATGTGTATACAGTGTTTACTAACAACGATATATTTATAGAGCTATTCTCAATTTACCTGTTATAGTCATTGCAAGAGTTATTAGTCAAAAGAAAGCTGATGGTTTGTATAATTTCGAGCTAATTATGGTATGTAAAATTCTAACTATTTCATCTATATAAAGCTGCCTTAAAGGGCTCTACAGTCAAGATTGCTGGTCGCGATGTTCTTGCTACGTGGAAATTACTTGTTGGTCTTGTACTTGTCCCTTCTTTGTACTCCTTTTACAGTTTTCTAGTGTTTTTGGTATTATTTAAAACTACTAATTACGATTTTACCACTCTGTTACGTATATCAATTATCACTTGGTTTACTATTGCTGGTTTGACATTTGCATCTCTTCAATTTGGTGAAATTGGATTAGACATTGCCAAGTGAGTTTCTATAATCTCGATTGATGAGTCTGTAGTAAATAATTTCTATAGATCTTTAAAACCAATGGTCATGTCTGTTTTAGACCCTGCTGGCGCAGAAACTTTACGTCATAATAGAGAGATTTTATCTGTCAACATTACAAACTTGATCAATGAATACGGACCCAAGGCATTTCCAGATTTCGATGGTAAGCTTTCTAAAAAAAATACAACTATAAATGCTGATTCTAACCATACATTGTTTTTTGCAATTACACCCACAGTTGACTACATTAGCAAAATGAAAGTCGCACCAACACCAGTTGCAAGCCGTAGTTCAAGCTCAAGTAGCTTTAACCTTACCAATGTCAAATTGCCTACTATTTTCCATCAAAACAAGGTACTGGACACTCTACATGGTCAACATTTATTCAATTGGAGCTATAATAGAGCCAACTCGGACGATAATTCAGGGTTTTTGGGAATTAGTCATTACTTTACAAAGAGTGGCGCTACAACTCCTACACTACAAAGCAGCAGCAGTAGATCAAGTAGTTTCAGTGCTGCTACTAACATTGATGAAGATCCTATTGCTATTCCATCCATCAGAATTGAGGATGTATACCACATCACCAAAGATTAATTAGAAATTTTACATAATGCATTGCATCAAAATTAAAAACGAAAACTTATCCATTAACTTAGTTCTTAACTTCAAGCATAAGCTTTGAATTTTATAAAGATATTTAAGCATGAAAAAAGGAGGATACACACTTTTTTATTAGGTTATATACTTCTAGTTGTTAGGAATAATTTTGTCATTGAATACTATATCTTTGATGGGTATTGCCATTACTAGCGATTGCAAGAGCAACAATATAACACTTAGGAGGCATAAAAGGGGTACTTTAGAATAGTCGTTTTAGATGATTTTCAAAATCAACATTATGGGAAAAAACGCGAAAATGGCAATTTTAAAGTTTGCAGTTATTTGTTTTTTTTTTTTACGTAAAATTATTATGAAGTTGTATCTTTCCAATACAATCATCATATAAAACAGTTTTTACAGCGAATATTATAGTACTTTTTCAGAAAAGTTGTAGTTTATACCTCATTTTATACCTTTTTTTCCCGTAGTGCAATAAGCTTTGGGAAATTTTGAATGTCAAGTAAAAATTCTTAAAAAAACAAACAGATATTCCCATCTTTTCTCATCACACCAAACTACTTAATTTTTTTTTTTTTTGAATTCAAATTAAATCTATTAAAACTTTAAATTAAGAGATCAATTTAAAGGATAGATAGATGCTTTTTTTAAAGAACACCAATGCACCTGTGGTTACATAAAGTTTAAAGCTTTAAAATTTTGGGAACTTTGAATACGCATATCTTTCAAAATATTTGACGTACATAATGATGCTTTTATTAAAAAAGCTTGTAGTTAGCCTATTATTAAAAGATATTTATATTTGAAATACTATTTTCTAACTTCTCATTATTTGGCTTTTCCATCAATATCTGAGATGCTCTCATTTGAGCACAACTATGTGCTCTGAGGGCATACAGGAGGTCAGAATGCATATGTTAGAATACTTTTCATACCATTGTCCTAAAGGCTGTACCAAAAAATCCCTCCAAAGAGTAAGTTTACTACGTACATATCAATCTCGAATTACGAGGCCAAAATTATCAAACTCCGTTTTATGCGGGCTGTATCTTAAAATACCGAGAAAATTGCACCAAATCTACTTTTTAGTTGATAACTCTTGTAATTTTAAAGCAACATTAGAGAGTGATACTTCAAAACAGATATATAAAGGAGAAAAATAAATGTAGCAAAAATCCCAATTAAGCTCATACAGTACTTATAAATTTATTTCCATTAAAAGCGTACAAAATCTCAACTTCATTGAGCTGTAACTCGAGATAGCAACCGTTTAAGCAAATAGTTTATAAGCTAAAAATGATCCTTTCATTTAGTTTTATCATATTTTACCATAAAATTAATCTTGAAAAATTACGAATTTTCCCTTGTATACCCTCGTTCAAAATTTAGGTTTTTCGAAGAAAGCTAATAACTCTATGAAAAATAACGCTAAAGTACCAAATAATACCTCAAGTGGTAGATAATTTTTTACCTTATTTGTTTGTAGCATCAACTTTAAAACTTTATTATAAAAGTATTTTTAAAATCACTAAAAACTGCTTTTCATGTTTTTGCTTTTTTTACAGAATTTTTGGTGACAAATGTTTCCAGTAAATATATCGTTAAATGTAAAATTAAATTTCATGTTGAGGTTACTTAATAAAGCTAGCCAGGTTACTATACGCTTTCAATGTCAATTTCGCATTTTAAAAATTTAGGATTGTTTTTTATCAATTTTTTCATCATCAGAAAGTTTTTATTTTAAACTACCGACACACCTGGGTTGTATGAAAATTAGGAGAAAATTCGTCGAAATTGTTACTTTTTGCAATGCAATGGTATGTAGGGGATGTTTAAATCAGAAAATATAGTAGTCACGAATGGAACGACTCATTGTAAAGTGGGAAAAGAAAGTAAATGTTGTGTATCCCACCAAGTATCATACTTTATCGCCTTCTATAACCAATCAATAAATTATACAATCCATTGATTACTATTTAGAATATGAAAGGGTCAGTTTTTTGCCTATTATTTATGTTAAATATCAACTTAATTCCATATTGAATCTGACATCCAAATGGAATTGAAATAGTATAAATACTTTTAGAAACCAGGACCTAATGGCTCCTGGCTTCCTTTTAACTTAATAATAAAGGCCCTACGTTCTCCGTGATATAATCACTTGTAGTCTTCTTTATTTTATTGTATTGGAAATAATCGTTATTTACTTATAACTCTCAGAAAGAACAAGTCTAGAACCGGATATAAGAAACACCTAGTTTATTATTTCTCAATCAATTAACCGAAAGGCTCGGACCACTCAAATCATGACACTATCATACTCTTTAACCTCAGCGGTTAATCATTCAAGTAGCTGTCAAGATATATCAAATCACAACCCAGACACAACAAGCGAAGCATTGAAACAAGGCAACTTACAAGCTCTGCAAGCAGGAGTTAATTATGATTGATTAACATCACTCCATAAATTACTCTCAAACAGATCTAATCGTTCAAGACCACTCTTAATTATATCTCAGGAACTCAACACTAAATCATTATAAAAGGCAATACTTTTATATCTAAATAAACCATATCTTGTTTTTATTGTACAGTTAAAGAACTGATTAATTACACATTCTTTTTTATTGTACTCTTTTTTAAATATATTATCGCAAATCCGATCCTATATAGCAGTAAAATAGCTTATTAATTCAAATACAATAGTCGCGCTATATAAGATTACACTATATAACACTATGCGCCCTATAAGGCTATGTAAAAAAAAATGGCGTTACTGAGCTCGCCACATGACTAAAATTGTAGCAATTGTAGTAGAAGAAATTGTTTAGAACATAGTCTGAGTCGTGTGCATCCAGTAACATATAGCATCATCAATAGTAGAAGTTTATAAATAAGTATTAGCTGGCTATAATTCTTAGAGTGAGAAGAATGAAGTTATAATGATGCATTGTAAGTTTATTTCATTTAGTTATGTTACATGAAGTCTATGGTGAAATCGTGTAACACGAATTTGTTAGACTGAGCCAATCACGAGTTTGTCCTGGAAATTCAAGTTGGGTTATTTATTTGTAAAGGAGATCTACTCTCTAAATTTAGTTAAGCATGAATACTCTAAGCTAGGCATATAAAACGAGCCGAGCCTGTTTTACCCTACCGAGCTTTTTTCGAGGTTCGTTAAAATTAAACGAGCTTTTTTTTAAGCTCGTTCACCACATACGAGCTTTTCTTGTGTGTGACTAAAGCTAGTTTGAGGAAGACGAGCTTTTGACTTCTTTTCAAAAACTCAAATGTGGCAGAAGTGCTTTATTTTGTCTGTCAAGCGATAAATGACTAAAGTAAGGCAAACTTATAATGTTTAGTAATATTATATCATTTACTAATTGTCATAAAATGTAAATAATGCAAAGCTCGTATCTTTCGTACGAGCTTTTTGAAAAGTAGTCAAAAGCTCGTCTTCCTCAAACGAGATTTTTTTGAAAACTCGGCTCGAGCTCGTGTAGCACAAGGCTCGACTCGTCTCACGAGTTTTGACCAAGCTCGTCTAAAGCTCGGCTCGTCTTTAATGGTTACTCTAAGCATAGATACTTAGCTTGGTGCAATGCTATTACTATCAAAACTGGTTTCACCAGTCTGTTATAGAATCTGACTGAAATGTCAAAAGAATCTGTAAGAATAATGTTGCCAAAATATTACACTTTTATTAACGATACATCCTTTGGACGTATTTATACACACTCATTATTATAAGTATTACGAGGGGTTTACTATCTAAGAATATGATGTAGATCAATACAGATGCATTGATCTACTATAACACCAATTATAGACTGAGACCTTGGATGTGAGACCTATGATGTATCTTGACATAACACTGACACTTATTCTTGTTGCATCCACAGTTCTGTGTAGTTATCTTGGTTAATATTATGGCACAGTTTAGTAGGACATGTTCTGTATTACTGTGTAATATGTTATAAAGCTCAGTTAATATCGTGGAATGTGTTGTATTCCATGTCACCTTCTACAAATCTACATCCTAACCTGATAGCCAAGATACTATGATTGTGGCTTGGGCAAATCCATAGTATAACCAATACTTCAGAAAGAAGTATCAACTACGGATA